>BCLH01001789.1:1498-23437 GCA_001602315.1 Zoysia pacifica | reverse complement strand
CCCCCCCCCCCCCCCCCCCCCCCCCCCCCCCCCCCCCCCCCCCCCCCCCCCCCCCCCCCCCCTCCGACCGATTCGAGGTAAAGGTCCGGTTAGGTAGGGCGGCCGCCCTATTTTGCCCTAGTAGATCCGCTCTGTCTGCCCGTGTTACTTACTATCCATCCTTGTTCTGTTTTTTTATTTGTTTTGCCCCCTTTCGATTTGATGCAATTTTGCGTCCCTTATAGTACATCAGGAAAAACACTTTTTTAATGCCTAATTTCCATGCAATTTCGCGTCCTTTGTTGTTGCATCAGGAACAAAAACACGTTTTTAGAGCCCATTGCTCAGTTTCTCATACTTTCTCTTGCAGATGAGAGGACAAAACAAGATATTTCTGTTCGGCTTATATAACTCCGCCCACAGGTAACTGAAGCTCTTAGTAACCATGCCAATTTGCTAATTACATGCATGCTTACCATGAGGGATAATTTCACAGATTGTCTTGTTACCATGAATTTTCAAAAAGAAAAAATAGTTCGTATTTGCAGCTTCAGGCTAATCTGCGTAGGGAGTTGCTTTCTTGAAATTATAAACATTGTTCTGAGAAAATTTTACCAATGCACTACTAATTTTCTTGTTTACACTCACAGTGATGAAAGCTATTGACATGTAAATGATCCCAGTGTCAAACCCCCTTCATTTTTGAAGAAAAAAAAAGAGACGAAACTGCTGACTCTGTTTTAAAGATTACCAATACTACTTATTGACCAAGCCAATATGCGTTTTTCAGGAATGAATGAATTCTGGTGAGCTTTCAAGTTGAATAAGATCGTGATCCAAAGAAAAGTAGTGGTGTGGTGATCGAGTGGTGTAGGCACAATGCTTGAGGATTTCTTTACTCTTACTGAGATGAAGGATGGCATTTCAGCTGTTTCCAGAATTGGTGAGTTGATATCTGAGATCCAGAAGCTGAAAACTGCTGTTGGCCTTAACAAGGCTGACATGATAAGGCAGTGTTTGACGGCTGCAAGCGCGCTGGCATCCACCAAAAATGAAGAGTGCCTTCAGCATTTTGTTCAGCTAAATGGTGTTCCTTTCCTCAATCAATGGCTTCTGGATGCTCAAAATTGTGGAGAGGATGGCACCAGCGCAGCAGAAGATCTAATAGTTGCAATATTAACTGCCTTTGAGTGTCTTCCAATTAAACATGAGCAGTCAACTTCTGATGGAGTTATGTCTACTGTTCTTTGTCTTCTTGCGCATGGAAATGCCAAGATCAACCAAAAGGCAAGGGCACTCTATCAGAAATGGAGCAGTGTACCAACATATGATTCAAACGGGCAACATTGTTTTGCAAATGAGCCACTCCAGAGTGATCGACCTAAACTTACAGAAGTGAGCCAGGAGACAAAAAATGATGAACAAAGTGTAGCAAGTGGTGTTGGAAATCCTGTAAAAGAGTCAAAGCCTGATGTGATGATTCGTTCAGATGCTCTTTTGCCTGATCCTTCTCTGACTAATGATAATACAGATGCAAAGAAGCAGCCACCAGTGCAAACATCCTCAAGTTTGTCTAATGGAAATGCCACATTAGAAGATGTGAATCCCTTGGAATCACCTTCTCCATGTCATGTGGGTTTAGAAACTGTCTCCACCAAGGAGACTTCTGCCTCTTGTGCTGTAGGCTTAGCCACTAATGGCTTGCTCTCATCAAACTCGTATATACAAGAAAAGAATAGTACTGGGCATGATGCAGCAGGGGAAGTGACTACAGTGCCCTCTTCTGTAGACCCTAATAAACCTAACAATCTGTTTGTTAGTAGTGAAATGGATTTGGATGGCAGTATTGTCTCAAGTAACTTGAGTAACAAGGAATCTAAGCCATTGACATCAGATCTATATCATTCGGAGAAGGATACAGCAGAAACTCTGAACAATCTTGCAAACCTAAGCCGTGGTTTGCAAGCTCAGTCTGAAGAAAGTGCAGGCAAAGAAGAGGCACCTACATCATCATCTAGCTCAGATGATATGGGCATGGGCAATGAGTTTTTGTTGAAGAGATGTATGAATAGCTTTGGAGATACCTCAAAGGCAATAAAGGCAAAGTCTACTGCACTTAAGGGGGAAAAATCAGCACAAGGAACAGATTATGATGACACGGATGCACTAGAAGTAGCGCGCTTGGTTGCTATTGAGGTGGAGCGAGAAGTCAAAGACTACAGGGGACCCTTTTGTGGCTCTCCTGATATTAGTTCCAGGAATGACGATAGTCCTGACATGGAAGCACGACGGCTACCTGAACCTGTTCTTGATGAACTGAATGACAATAAATCATCCAGTGCAGATGTTAATTCAGGAAGTTTCTCGTCTCTTAAGGAGGATGGCTCAGGCATTACTGATGGCAGTGGTCCTTTCAGTATAAAACATACACAGAGCGTGGACACGGGGGCTTTTGATCTTAATGAAAATCAGTGTGTGGAGGAAACTGATTGTAACCCAAAGTCCGTTCTTAGTAATTCTGTCAATCTGTCAACCCCTATAGCCGTTGCTGCTTCAAGAGGCCCATCTATTTTTCCATCTCGCCTCCACTTTGAAGGTGAACATGGGTGGAAAGGCTCCGCAGCAACCAGTGCATTTCGACCAGCTCCTCCTCGGCGGACTCCTGATGCAGAGAAATCACTTTCAGCATCTTCTCATAAAACAAGCAACATGTTGTTTGATTTGAATGTAGTAGACAGTGACAGTGCTACTTCTGGTGAGCGCTTTTCAACAGCTGTCATTCCAGCTTCTTCTGACCTAGCTTCCAAGGATGCTTCTGGAGCAGTTGGTGTGAGTGGAGGACTGAAGTTTGACCTTAACTTCTCATGCAGTGAAGAGCAAGATACTATCACTGCAATCAATTTACAGCCATTGTGGAACCGCCAACATTTTAATGGCAATTGGAGCCAACCTTCATCATCCTCATCATCAAGGCAGCCTGCAGTTAGAAACTTTGACTTGAATGACAACATGTCAGTCACTGATGATTCCGCACGAGGAACTGATGGATCTTTTGTCAAGATATCTGCAAGGGATATGACAGCATTGACAGACCATTCTTCGGTCACAATCATGGGTAAGAAGATAGTTGTCAGACAGAAAGAACATGGCCACCAACAGCAGCATAACTTTCTGGTACCAAGAGCAGAATCTGATGTCCCTTCAAGATCTTTTCAATCTTATGCACACATGCCTGATTACAGTTTTGCTAGTTACCCATCTCAACCTGTTCTGCCGTTTTCCTCTGCTTTCTATGCGCCAGGGAATGTCCACTACATGATTGATGTGAAGGGTGCACCAATCATACCACCACTCCCAAGCTTAGGCCTTAGTGTTTCCCATCCATCTTTCAGCGCCAGAGTGACCCCACCCTCATCTGCTGAGTTCAGTTATTATCATCCTAACATGGGTTTCAATTACGGGATGCCACCTGAAGGTGCACGTAGAGAAGCAGGAAGCTACTGGCCCGTGCCCTTTCAGGGTCAGAACATCTTTGTGGATGAGCGCACGAGGAATATGTCGCAGGGTGGCAGTTCTGGGATAATACAGAAGCGAAAAGAGCCAGAGTCTGGGTGGGATCTATTCCCACGCCATGGAGCATGAAGGTTTGTTGCAGCTATAATCTTTGTTTTTGTATTGATATTTGATTTTCGCGTGATTTTGTTTGATGTTCTGTTTATCTGGGCATCTTGGACATTCTAGGATATTTTTTGGAACCTGAATATGGCTCCAGTTTTGTTAGGTTCGAAGACGACAGTGGTGATTGCAGAGACGTTGACGTTGCGTGTGCATTGATGACTTCCTCAAGCTTGTGCAGATCCCAGTTCGTTGTGGGCGTAATACCTTTTTTAGTTTAACATTATATAAGCCAAAATGCTCTCTGCATAATCTGAAATTATGTATATCATCGTATAACTTGGATGAAATGCTTCATTTGTTGTCATCGCCACCTCCCTCGTTTTCCCTGGTTCCTTCAGGTCCTATAGTCAATTGTAAATATGATTCTTACGAGATCTTGCAGGATTTGTATCATGCTCTTTTTATGTATATTATATGGTGCAGATTTTTATATGCTGTATTGGTGAGAATTGGTATCTGTTGACGTCCTTGATTGTAGGAACTACCGGTACTGCATGGTTCTAAGATGCTGAAGTTCCAGTTTTCACATATTAACAATTATGAAGACTGTTACCAACTTGCCATATCCATTACTCCCTCCGTTAATGCTGCCGTTGACTTAGTATCAATTTTGATCATTCATGAAAAAGAAGTTTGTTTCCAAAATTGAAGTTTAAAAAAGATCTGGTTTTACAATTTTCTTTATATAATACTCTTTGTTTTTAAATTATTTTGACTTTTAACATTAACTTTGATTATTTGTTTTGTTAAAAAATTACTTCAATGTGTAAAATTATTAGTTATAATTTAAATTTTATTTATGATAAAATAAATAATAATAAAATTTTATATGTTTGAGCAAATTTTTTTAATAAGATGAATGATCAAAGTTGATATAAAAATTTTAACAATGTTAATATTTTAAAATCAAAAAAAATATATTATAATAAAGATATTACAGATATGAGAGGGGGTAATATTATCCGAATATTCCTTTCCCTTTCCTTCCCTCCGAATTCAACTTCTCCTTGTTTTCTCATCTCCTTTTTTTCGAGGAACCAAATGCCACTTTATGAAAGCTGTTCAATTTCGACGCGTGCAACACATTACAGATTGATCAAGTCCAGACTTCATCGTCAATTCTGACACCCCTGGTGCCTTTAATGGCAAGATCAAATCCTTGCATCAAAATTAATTGCTTAGAAGCCTCAGGTTTCAAATTTAACCTTCAATCGCCTTTAAATCAAATTATGTCAAATTTAGATCAAAACAAAGCTTACAGATGCTAATCAAGTCACACAAGAGAATTTTCTTCTTCGCATGCATTAGCATAATTGCTTGCAGATTCGAATGCTCTGCCGGCCGTGTGTGTGTTATAACATACGATAATTCAAGGGCACTCACTAAAAAGAGCGCAGTTCAGCACTCAATTGGTTCAAGGACAGCAGTTTTTATGCCATCGCCCCCATAGAATGGTCATTCCTACTCCGAATCGGTTATGCTTTTTTCACCTTGAGCATTATGATGACCGAGTACAAGGGCATTACTCTGCCCAATCCTCATCGCTGTCATCATCCAGAGATTTATCCTGTTATGGCCGGGATAACAAAGGTAAGGTGCACGCATGAAAGTCAGGAGAATGCAAAAATGCACAATATGTCAACCATTGTCAGAGCAGAAACAATGGGTGAAACATGTACCATATTCAACATTCTACTTGCCAAATCATGCTTGCATGGTTTTCAGAGTCATACTGCACCTAAAGATTTAAACTTGAATAAGACGGATGCTAACAATACAATTCAGAGTCATACTGCACCTAAAGATTTATGTGAATAAGACAGAATACTAACAATACAAAGGGTGACATTGGGAAATTTCCTCAGAGAGAAGATCATTGGGCGATTTAATCAAGTCCTACATAAATCTCATGTACTCGAAAACCAGAAGCAAATAACTCACCTGAGAGGAACCTGAGAGCTCTTCAATTTCATCTTCTTCACAACAGAAAACAGAAAAAGGCCAACCACCTCAATTCTGTGATTATGCATTTAAGCAAGCAACCAATTAACATAATTCAGGTCAGAATCCCTACTTCAATAAATTGATGTCAATTGTTGAACCGCTCACTACTAAGAGCAACTAAGGTTAAGATTTCACAATAGTAGCTTTGGTTTTTTATGCTTCATCCGAGAGCCGCTTGCTGCATTCATGTAAGCAAATGTAAGCCACACAGAAGAATACTATGCTAAACGCCAGCATTCTCTACACAAACAAAGATGGAAAGCTTCTCAAAGAACTCTCCTAGTCCTAGAGCCTCCAACTTTTTCTAAGCCTCACCTTCTCCACAAAGAAAGGATTTCAGAAGTTTACGCCAAATGTTATTGCACTGAATTCTGCAGAAAGCTGCTTATATAGGAGCATAAGATGTATATGACAACAGTTTATTACCTCTCTTCCCGCCTGGCTGCTTTTCCTTTGGACTTCCTCGCTGCTTCTTAGCAGTTGGCCCTACAGGGACAAAAAAAAGGAAACTACAGATTTAATCAAAAGGTCCATACAATGATTATGATTGATGAGGAACACGTAAGGTGACAGTATAAAGAGCCTTTTGTTGCTGGAGAGCTTTCAGACTTGATCTCTGAAACAGAAATTTGTTTGGGATGCTGATTTAAATTTAATGATATCGAAGGTAAACCAATAACGTGTAACCCAGGAAAAGAAATGGACCTATGTCATGTTGAAATTAAGGAAACTGAGGTAAGTAGAAATTGCGCATACATCTAGGTGTATATTCATAATATTTGTGTCTGCAAAGATCCATAATATATTATAGAACTATATTACATCACATGTAAAGTAAAATTAGCCACATAATATATGGTCTGAAAAATAATGGAAGAAAAGGCACATGGCATCTTTTACAGAAAGAAATTGAAATAATAATCTATCTAGGTTGTTTTATATTTTTCACCTTTTTCTCTTCTGCCTTTTTAAACATGCTAGACAAAGTAGCCTGGACAAGTGGCTCCGTCTTGCTAGGGAGAGGCATCTGAGAGGAATCTGCAGGTTTGATGTCTTTGCTTTGTCTTTCATTCTCAACTGCTGGACTTGTCGTCTGCTTCAAAGCAGAGCGCAAAATAAGCTACTTTACAAACAAATAGAAAGAGAATTATTGCTAGAATTTGCAAAGGACCAATGGTAACTAATCAATATTTACAAATCTTAACCTACAATAAGCAAATTTTCAGAAGCTACCTGGCCATCCACGCCCTCGGGGATATCAATCGTATTGTCACTGTCGGATGAATCTCCTCCAGAAGATAACTCCGTGTACCTGTACCAAGAAAAAGGAGAAATTATGTATGCACAGTACCTTTGGTAGCTATCAGTAAATGAACCTTCAGAGTTATCAACTGCTGGAGCCTTAGATAACATTATCATCCCTTTTTCAGTCATCATGTAAATTACAGCTAGTATGTCATTTGGCAATCCGAACCAACCAAAAAGAATGCAAGGTTCGTTCTTCATGGTTCTCCCAGTGGTCCTAGCAGACTGTCTGACAGAAGGTGCTTCACTCGTAGTCTGTGTACTATTCTCATGCTTATGACCTGAATCCTCAGATGCATCACCATTGGATTCAAACTTGGGGGACATGGGTTCTGCAATTTCCTTTCGAGGTTCGTTGCCAGTTGCTTCATCCATGGCAGCACCTGCTCCACCTCTGAAATTGCAATCTTCTGGTGTGACGTGCTACATTTCAAAATGCATAAGCAAACACGATACGCCAGCGGGGGAGGACGAATGCACATGTAAAGAACACATACATTTTGTAGGTCCTTCCGAAAGTCAAGTTTCAGTTCTTGAGGATTCTCTTCTTTTGTTCCAACCCACCAGGCTTCAGAAAACACAATCTGCCAAGTCTGAATGAGTTGAGATAGATACGCATGAAATTTGCACAACAATGAATGCTACCTGATGAAGTTCTTACTCACCAGGCTCTTGAAGACGTCCTCACAAACGACACTCTTAGCCGACCTGATCCTGCAGCGTGAGGTAATTGTTCTTGGGGTAGACGTGCGTCCCGAACAGCTTCATTCTTCCCTGCAAATACCAGCAACAGCAGCAACAAGTTTGTCACATTTTCCAAATGGAAGATCTCATCCTCAGTACTGAGCCACCTTATTAATCTACCTGGGGAAACTCGAGATACAGCAGTGGGTTCTTAGTCCCTAGATCGGCAAGCTCCCCGATTCGGCCGGCTGAGGCGACGGGCGCAAGGAGGCCAGGGAAGAAGAGGAAGCGGCTCTTTCGCTGTCCGCCTCGGCGCAAGATGTCTCGCCCCTGCAGGCGCGTTACAGCGGTCGAGGGCGGGAGTGGCGCCCGCAGCACCGCCGGCTCGCCGCGCTGGAGCAGGCCACTGGAGAAGGCGAGGGAACGGAGGCGGCGGCGCTCTTCGGCCTCGGCGTCTTTGGGCGCCGCAGAGGCCTTCTTGACCATGCTAGGGTATTGGGCTTCCGTTCCTCTCGTCGGGTACAATCAAGTTTGAGCTGAAGGATTCCGCGACGGAGGGAGGACGAGGAAGAAGAGGACCCCGTTTGGAACCACTTCCTCTCCAACTCGCTTTCCTTGGAAGCCAACATCACAGGAAATCGGCTACGGAAAAAATCAAAGCCTTTGGCAGACCGCTTCGCCACACCGCCGCGCGTTGTCAGAGGCGGCGACAGAGACAGGTGAGGAGAACGAGGCGGAGACGGAGGCCGGATCTCGTCGCGCGGGGGAGCTGGACACAGCCAGAGGCATCAGAGAATTTTCAATTATTACCGTCAAATATATTACTCTTTCAATTTTTAACACTTAAATTCAATTTTTAACATTTAATTTATAAGTTTTTAAATTTTTATCATTAAATATATATTTTACTTCAAAATATACTTTTTTTAAAAAATTTTAATTATTTTCACTATTTTATATTTGTTAAAATAAATAAAATTTAAGCTAAGTCATGCTACTCAGAGCCATCGCGCCGCAGGCCTGGCCGATGGCACAGGACCCCAAAATGCCGAGGCCTCCAATTCGTAACTTTGTGCAGAATTTGCATACGTATCTGCCCGCAATTTCAGTTCATGCAAGTGCTAGCTGTGTCTCCGGTTGGCAGACCTCCGCTAGCAAAAGCCTCGCGCTCTCGGCAAGCAGAATGTCAAGAGTACATATATACATTAAGTTTTTTTTATCTTTGTTGTGTTAAGTGTCTAATCCCTAATTGTAGCACTATTTCATTACTTTATCAACAAGTTCTCATACTAATTAGAGCCTATTTGATACGTAAAAATTTCACAAAAATCACATAACTAATTTCATAAGAAATATGCAGGAACGAAAAAATTCTGATGTTTCAAAGAGGGACTTAGATATTATATCTCATAGAAATAGAAAATATAATCTTTGTTTTGAAAAGGGTGTTCTTGACATTTTTTTGAAAGAGTTTCAGTATAGTTTTGAATGTTAATGAGCGTCATTGTGAGTACTTACATTTACCATTTTTTACTTAGCCCCTCTGAAATGCTGAAATTTAACATAAATTTTATGATAATCAGTTTAATTTTATAAAAAAAATTAGAAAAAAAATCCCACATTCCAAATGGGACCTTAGTAGTTAGTATATTTCTAATATTATAAGAAGTTGTATTTTTAAATTCACATAAATAAGTAAACATTTTTCAAAATATCAAATTTTAGGGCCCAATTGTTTATTTCGCACCGAAGCCTCAATTTCTTAGAGACGACCCTGCTAATAGTATAATAAACATAATACAATAAGTATAATGCATTATTACACAGCATAATAACATAATATAAAACAATAAAAATGTTAAAATTTAAAAAAAATGGTATATTTTGAAGTGAAAAAATATTTATTTGTAAAAATTGAAAAATTTACAAATTTAGTAGTAAAAATTAAAAAGTTAATAATGTATTTAGTGATAAGAATCGAAAATCTCCATGCATGACTACCGCTGACAGAGGTAGGGGAGCTCGAGCGGACACAAGGGACGCCTTCTACGGGAGAAAACGGGTTTTTCTTAGTTGACATGAAAGGGCCTGCTCGCCGTAGTTACTTCTTGTTTCAGCTGCAAATTGTACATGCAACAAACAATAACGTGCATGTTCAAATATGCAGCGGCAGCAAAAAGTCATAGCTCCAAGTAGCTCTTTCGAGCACATCCAAAGTACTACCTTAGGTTCACAAGGTTGTTTTTAGACCACGATACAATCTTCGAAGATAACTTTGACTTTTATTTTTATAAAAATAATTTATTTATATTTTATAAAAATATTTTGTAAAATAAATATATTCTCAATGTTTAATTAAATATTGTTCTAAACAATTTAGAACCCAAGTGAATAAATTCTTTTTGACGGAAGTGAAAGCTGCATTTGTTCATGGCAAACGCGATGAGCATTGCTCAAACAAGCTCCTTTTAAGTAGATTTCGATCAGATTCACAGGAATAATTACAGGACAGAGGAAGAAGAGCAGTAAGCTGATAATCTAGACTAATCAAAATCTTTCTTTGATTCATTTCATATTTTTCATCTATACTAGCAGTACTAGTACATCACAATCACAAGAAACCAAAAAAAAAAAAAAAAAAAGAATTTCGCTCCTGCGTTGCTACTTGCTACTTGGAATTAGTGCCGGATGCCCTCCGCCTTCTGCCGGCTTCTCCCGCACAAGAGGAAGAGGAAGAGGAAGAGCTCAAGGGGTCGTCGTCCTGCTTCTCCTCGGCGATGGGGTCGAGGCAGAGCGCTGCGTCCCGGGCCCGGAGGAGGAGCTGCCGCTGCCTGCGTACCACGTCGAGCGTCTCAGGCGGCGCGGGCTCGTCGGCAAAGGCGAAGCGGACGGCGGTGGCGGCGATCCTGGCGGCGGCCATCTATCCCTCTGCTGTTCAGTTGTGAAAGAATCGATTCGATTGAGTTATGTTTTCTGCTTGCTTTATCAATACAGTAAGTTGCTTTAAGAGAGAGAGAGAGAGAGAGAGAGAGACGAAGAAACCGAGTGGGAGAGAAGCTGCGAGGAAATGGCGAGGAACCATCCGGAAAGCCGCCGCGGCGGTCGCTGTCGTGCCATTGGTTGTTGGCGTCATTTTTGGTTTCATGTCAAAGGCACAAAGAAAACGACTTCGAATTTTTGGGCATAGCTACTACTCCTAGCTACGGGTTCCCATCGCCAACGCTGCCGTCTGGTTAAGTGATTAGTTGGCTTTGATTTTAACGACGTGCGACACATTCTAATTTGTTTACGGAACCAAGCTTTTTCTTCAATTCCTTCTGCTGGGTTGGGTTTTAGTGAACCTTCAATGAAAGTGTTTAGGTCACCGCATAAAACAATCTTGCAAAAATTTAGGGATTTTGGCAATGACCTCAACATATCTCAACACGTTTTTTGTAGGATCATCTTCTTCATTTCCATCTCAGAAATAAATACTGCAGAAAATTCCTTCGGACACTGGTCAACAACACCCCAAAGCGGTGCAATCTCCTGATGGAAAAGAAAATAGGAGTACACGATATATGAGAGTATTAAGACCAGAGCTCATTTCTGCTGTGTTCTCCTAATCCAATCCAAAGCATGAAAACAGTCATCATCAGCAAGAAACATCTTGTTTTCTGAGCGATAGGTTTTGAGATCACGGCTTGTGAGGACACAGCTTTCCCTTTTCATTTCAAGTGACTCAGGAACCACCCTTGCACTTGCACCGCAGCCATGGTAAGCATCACATACAAATTGAACAAGTGTGTCAACTGGTTGCGACGCATCGACCCAATGATATATCTTCTCGTTGCGGAACCAGGTAATTTGCCTCTTTGCAAAGTTCCTAGATGTTGCCTGAAACTTGGTCAGAAACTCCATGAATTCTTGTGGAGTGCTTTCGCCTCCATTCTGCCTACAGTGCAGCAAGTATTCCATGGCTTGCCTGTAGCCAATGGCACGAGTTGCAGAGTTAATATTTGGAAGCAGGCCGATATCAAGCAGCCACGAGGCTTCCGAAAGTAGGCCTCCTGTGTCAGCCAGCATTTCTTCACACCTCAAATCAATTGATCGATATAGTTCAACACGTGGGCATGCTAGGAAAATACAGAGGAAGTCATAATCCAGCTCCCTGGAGTTGCCGAATGCGTCGTATGGTATGGCGAAGGCACAAGGAGGGGAACCTGATGACCTGATGATCTCTAAGCTGCGGCTTAGTCTGTTCCAGTTATTGATGGATAAGCTGCGAGCGTTGGGGTCACCAGCCTTGGCCACCAGGTCAACTGCTTCTTCCCACCGCCCCGTCTCTCGAAAGCTGGCGAGCTCAGACCACACAGCCGAAGTGACGTCCATGGATGATTGAGGAACGCTGGGCTTGCCATAGATGTACCAGCGTAAGTAGAGTCCCGTCCCTCCTGCAACAATGGGCACGCGGCCCCTGTAGAGAACATCATCCGTTGCTCTTCGGGCATCACGGAAGAACATTCCAGCAGAGTAGTCGTCGGATGCGTCCATGATATCGACGAGGTGGTGCGGCACTCGGTTCATCTCCTGAGCAGATGGCTTGGCGGAACCAATGTCAAGGCCACGGTAAATTTGCACGGAGTCGGCACTGATGATCTCCCCTCCGAGCCTCTTGGCGACCTCCAAAGCTAGCCTGCTCTTGCCAGCGCCGGTAGGACCTGAGATGACAATGGCCGTGTTCTTCTTGACCATGACCTTGGGGGCGGAGTGAAACTGGCGCTGGGAACACAGGACAGGCCAGATGGCACGGCGCGTAGTAGGCCTCATTTCCAAGCACATGGTAGGAGGAGATTGGTACTCCTAGTCCTACCAGGTAGGAGGAGGACCTGCAACGGATCAAGAGTGTTACTCTCCTCAAGTCTCAAATCCCCAATCCTCAATCCCCAATCCCAACTGAGATGAAATCTACCCGCTCTTTCCCCGCTACAAGATGTCAACTACTCTACAAGAGGAAGGAGGGAGGAATCGGGGAGGAGGAGCTCAGCTCTCACCTGCTACCTGGAGGAGGCGGCGTTGGCCGCTGCTAGGCGCCTGCTTCCGCCGTCATCCTCTGGCTCTGGCTTCGCCTTCGCGGCTTCGCTGCTGCCCTCCCCGTGCATCGCCGGCTCGCCGAGTTATCCATCCGCCGCGATTGCTTTTGGGCCTAGGATGCGGCCCAAGAAGGCTCCTCTCCTACGAGTCTCCTGGCCTGTCTTGTCCTGTCCCTAAAAAAACACAAGAAACAAAAAATAAATAAATAAAGGCTTCTCTCTCTCTCTCTCTCTCTCTGCCAGGATAAGAAGAGAAGGGCGCGCGCCGGCGCAGCCACAAGCGCGCGCGGCAGAGTAGAGCAGGAGCAGAGCAGCGCCGCGGCCACGACGCCACGTCTCCGCTTCCATGGCCACTAACGCCACCACCACCGCCTCCGTCCGCCTCCTCCTCCACTCCTCGCCCCTCCGGCGTCGCCTCCTCATCCCTCGCGCCTCCCAGTCGTCACAGGGTGACGCCGCCGTCGGCCGTCGCCGCTTCATTGCCCACACTGCCGCCGTCGCCCCGCTCGTGCTGCTACCGTCCCTGGCCCCAACGGCTCGCGCTGAAGGGCTGTCCGAGTGGGAGCGCGTGCCCCTGCCCATCGACCCCGGCGTCGTGCTCCTCGACATCGCATTCGTCCCCGACGAACCCTCCCACGGTACGACAAAGCACACTTTGGAAGCACCAGTCTCTCTTAGTAGGGGTATCTTGTATTCGTGTGAGTGACGAGCTGACGTCTACAAATCCATCTACTCAGGCTTTCTCCTTGGCACAAGACAAACGATCTTGGAGACAAAAGACGGTGGAAACACCTGGTTCCCTCGCTCTATCCCTTCCGCTGAGGACGAAGATTTCAACTACAGATTCAACTCGGTAAGCTTCCAGGGCAAAGAAGGGTGGATTATCGGCAAGCCTGCTATTCTGTTACACACTTCAGATGCTGGAGAGAGCTGGGAAAGAATACCGTTGAGCGCCCAACTTCCCGGGAATATGGTAATGATAATTAAAGAGTTGTTTGCATTGCATTGCGTTGCATCCTAACCAAGTAACCAAAACAAAGACTAAGAGTGACCATCTGATCGACATGGCAGGTTTACATAAAAGCTACCGGGGAGCAGAGCGCAGAGATGGTTACCGATGAGGGAGCAATCTATGTTACTTCCAACCGTGGCTACAACTGGAAGGCTGCCGTGCAAGAGACTGTTTCGGCCACTCTCAACAGGTAGCTAGCCTTGTTGCTTAATGGATGCCGATCCAGCTCCAGAAACCCCTCCTCTCTCCTCCTCCCCTCCTCTGTAATAAAAAAAGGACCTTTTGTTTGTGATGCAGAACAGTTTCAAGTGGCATTAGCGGTGCCAGTTACTACACTGGTACTTTCAACACGGTGAACCGCTCACCTGATGGCCGCTACGTTGCTGTATCCAGTCGAGGGAACTTCTATTTGACATGGGAGCCTGGGCAGGTCTGGTATTATACAGGAGTGCTCCTATTTTGCTTGCTGCTGGACCTGTCGACTGATACAACTGGATTGTATGGTTTGGTTTCTCAAAATAAGCGTGGCACACCTTTGCTTGCATTGCAGCCTTACTGGCAACCACACAACAGGGCGGTGGCACGGAGGATTCAGAATATGGGATGGAGAGCAGACGGTGGGCTTTGGCTTCTGGTGCGCGGAGGAGGACTCTTCCTTAGCAAAGGAACTGGGGTAAGTTGAATACTGTTCACCTCTGCTTCCTGTTCCTGGATGGCACTCCTCACGTTACAGCACACCATCTGTGTGTAGATAACTGAAGACTTTGAAGAGGTGCCAGTGCAGAGTCGGGGTTTCGGGATTCTTGATGTCGGCTATCGCTCACAGGTGATGCATGCATATTCTGCTGCTGTGTTGCACTGCTACTGAAGTAAGATGGTGGAGATTGAAGAGTTGCTGTTGGTGGGGTATAGGATGAGGCATGGGCGGCCGGTGGAAGCGGGGTGCTGCTCAAGACAACAAATGGCGGGAAGAGCTGGGTGCGCGACAAGGCTGCTGATAACATCCCCGGGAATCTCTACTCTGTCAAGTAAGCACGTCCCATTACTCTGTCTTATGGATCGATTCACTGAAGCTTATAGTACTGACTGTTGTGCCTGCAGATTCGTCGACGATAACAAAGGGTTCGTGCTGGGGAACGATGGCGTCCTGCTCCGTTATGTTGGTTGAATCTTCCTTTCCTTCCACACCATGCAAGCTACTCCTATATTTTTTGTACGTAGCTAGTGAAGAAGATACAGATGATTGATACGGTTAGCTGCTGCTGATTGTCTTCCTCTAAAGAGTGTAAACAATCCGTTTTTTGGGACTCCAACTGAATCATGTATGTTTGAAACAATAATATACTGTACTATATATATATTTTATTGAGAGAAATAATACTAGCGAGTAGCTACGATAATAAGGTCACTCTCTTCTCTGCTACTGGAACGCACGCACGCAGCAAATCACTGGACAAAAGAAGAAGGGGTCCCAAAGAAGAAAATGCACAAAAGCATGCACTCGCTCACTGGAGTAGAATGGCACCAGCACCGGCACAAACTCTCTATTTCTCTGCTTTCAGCACCAAAAACACACACCGATCACCAGGTTAAATAGCACCATCTGAACCACGTCCTTGCTGCACGACTCTCGACGGCTTAACAGCCAAGTAACCTACAAAACGCAACGCTCTTATTGTAAGGTCTGAAACGTTGTGTACGGTAACGGAATACTTTTCCGTTATCTAGAAAAACTGCAATCCGTGTCTCGTGCATGACAGAAAGTGGAACATGTCCAACTCCGCATTGGTAGATTTTGAACAATTATGTGCTCTGGTTCTCCAGTTTTGCAGTGTTCCCCATGTCCTACTGGCCGTAGATCTTACTTGCAAGAATGTAGAAACGATGGCTCATGTTTGCATCAGACTTCGGACATCACTCTAGCTCAACAGTGTTTGGCAGTGGTACGAAGAAACTGGCTGCTATGGTTTGGAAGTAAAAGCAAAAGAGTTTTTTTTTTTTTTGCAACTCAAAGCAAGATATTTCTATAGATCAAAAGGCTTGCGGATTAGCCAGTGTCGGTTTCCTACCTATTTCATACGTAAATGACTCTGGTGGAAGCATGTATAACTATACAAGGAAGCAGTAGATAGGAATATTACATGTGAAACATCTTTATTTCTGAAGCCACCTCCAATCTTCCCAAAGCTTATGCCGCAGCAGTCTAAACCAAGAAATTAACAGGCCATCTGCTTTGGATACCAAAGGTGATATGCAGTCATCAAGCGCCGAACTTATATTTGAAAATTTCGGATCTGAACACCCATCATTTGACCATGCTGAAAGGTAGTATCTCTTTGATGTACCCTGTAGATCAAGATCCTATCTTTACAGCTGACGCCGTTTGAATAGCTTGTACTCCCTCCGTCTTCGAATATAAGCATTTTTAAGTTTTATTAAAGACAAACGTTATTAACTTTGACTAATAATATCTATAAATTTAAATATTTTTTAATATAAAAAATTACATATTATAAAAGTATGTTTTATGAAAAATCTAATAACATGATCTTATATATAATAAAATATTATTAATTTTATATTATTAATAGTCAAAGTTAAAAAATTTTGACTTTGCTTAAATTTAAAAATGCTTATATTTAGAAACGGATGTAGTACTTAAATAAAGTTTTTTTTTTGTGATTTTGAAGAATCTTCTACATTATGCAAATCAAAGTGTTGGCAAGGTAGCTTTTGGCGTTATTTTAATTCCCAAGTAAAAGTAGGAGTAAGATTGAAGATTGCGGTGGTAAATTTAGTTGAGGCCACGTGGATGTTTTTAAGTGAGCAGCTGTACACTGCGTCATATTTATTGTTTTCTGTTGGCCGCCTGTCCTGAATACGGCCATGAGCAGGGTCACGGGCTGGAGAAGCATGAAGCATCCCAGGCCTTCAACACACGATGAACGAAGCTGCAGGGATGCTGTCCAGCTTTGGTTCTCAAGAAAGCTACAGCTATATGCAATTATCAGAATTGGTTATCTTTAGACTGACATATAGAATTGCCACACTAATACATAATGGAACTCGTAAGATATGTTGGTCCCGTCTTCTTAAGATGTTTATGCTGATGGATCTGGGAGAAAAAAATTTATTCCACACACATAATCCTGGAGTAGCAAACAAGGTTACATGCTACTGATCTCGGAGAGCTGCAGAAAGGTTACATCTCCTAGCAAACAAGGTTACATGATACTGATCTCGGAGAGCTGCAGAAAGGTTACATCTCCTAGCAACACAAGGTTCTACTTCTATGGGCACTTGAGCTTGCCGTTGTGTGGATTGACCATGGTGTCGTAGCAGGAGCAGAGGTGGCGGGTCTCCTGGCCTGTCCCCGGAGGAACACAGTGGCAGTGGTTGCAGCAGACGTTGCACATCTCGTTGCACATCTCGTTCTTCCAGTTGTGCTTGCACCGACCCAGGCACATCCCAGGGCAGTCTGAAACATCATGTTTGTGGTTTAGTCAAAGTCAAACTATAAAATTTTGATTTTATTCAAATTTAAAAATGCTTATATTTTAGAATGAAACAGATGCAGTACTCCGTAAGGAATCCATAAGAAGATTGCTTGGTTTTCTTTACCTATTTTTGGAGCCTGGAGCAGGGATCTGGTCATGGACTGCTGCTGCATTCAGGCAATGTCAATCCTTCCTGGGGATCCATCCTAGTAGTATCCATGCAACGCAGAACACGAATCTATATAAGTACTTACCTCAGGCTGCGGATCAGCAGCAGCTACAAGGACCAGCAGGAGGAACAGGAGGAGCTGCTGCTTCTTCATGCTGCCGCTTCTCTTCTTACCGGAGGCAGTGAGGAATGAGGGGTTTAGGTCAGGGACGAAGGGGAGAGCTCTCTCTCTCTCTCTCTCTCTCTCTCTCTCTCTCTCTCGCGTGTGTGTATTTATATAGCGAGAGAGAAAGGGGTATGTACACATATCCATTGTGTTTTTAAAATGTGGACGATTTTTCTACTATGTTCTTTTATTACTGTTGTTCAACTTTATTGTCTAAAACGACAAGAAATTAAGACCAGAAGGAGTATTTACTTTCAGTCTAGCCGGGGCAGAGAACCCATTCTGGATCCACCAGACTGCCAAGAGAGAGGAAAGCAAGAAGCCATGGGCCATGGCAAGCATTATTACTCGGTTTGTCAGTTGGTTGAACCATACGCCATCCAATCCAGCTTGGGGACGGACGAGGACGATACGTTGCAGGCCATCCGATCCAATTCAGCTGATGAACTGAGCTGTGCTGCCCACATGCCTTGTCTGTCGATCCACGGCAGTCAAAAGTGAAACCAGGATCACTATAACAGCCAGCCTATGACTGATAGTGCATCATCCTTTCCTGTAAGCAAGTTAAAATGGGAATCATCCAAAATAAACAGACAGCTGGTTGTCACATTTTAACCACAAGGCAATGGAAAATCCCAAATAAGTTCCACAATTATTGAGGGTACAATTACCAGCGACACTGACAATCATCAAGAATGCTACAGACACACATTAGGCATCAAGTTCTAAGCAACATGGAATGAAAACATGCGAAGACAAGCAAAGCGGGGGAGGTTGTTAGGCCTCATCAGCATAGGCCGGCTCCAGGATGACGGCCTCAGCCTCCTGTACCTCCTTCTCTGTCTTCCTCCCTTTCTTCGACTTGTAGTAAACGCTCATGAAGGTGCCTACCGCACCGTACTTGCGCCGGCAGTGCTCATAGTGGGACGCGTCGAACATCCTCCAGAAGTCCTTCTCGCTCAGCTCCGACACCGCATACTGCGGCTGGTAGCTGTGGTTCTCGATCAGCCACTGCTCCAGCCTGTGGACCGCCTCTGTGCCGTTGAACTCCTCGCCCCTCAACACAGCAGCAGGGGCGTAGTACACGCCTACGTCGGTGAACATCTGGGCGTAGCTCGTGTCTCCCTGCCTGTGCTGGTGCTCGAACCCTGGCTCCGGGTACACCATGGTCTTGACGGGGAGCTTGTACAGCCGGTGAGGGCACAGCCACAGTGGGTACACCTGTGTAACAAAGAGCAGCCTAAGTTAACGACTCACCGCAAACAAGCAACCAGTGTAAAGAAAAATCAATCAAAAGCCCACCTCCATCTCCCGGTGAACAAATTCAAGAGCATCTCCAACCTTGTGCAGGGGCACAAGCATGTCCTGAATCACATGGTTGTCATGGTAGTAGTTCCTGATAGACTCACCCTGGGTGGCCTTCAGCAGAGACACCTTTGGTGGCATGAGCCAGCCCAATAGGAATCTGAACCAGAACTGGTCGCCGAACGGCAAGATCAGCTTCCCCTCCCAGTACAGGCATCGGGTGTGACGGTGGTAGTACTCTCTTGTCGGGATGTACTCCACAAACTCGCCCTTCTTGAGCGCCGTCTGAGCATGCTGGTAGAACCAAGGCTTAAACCACCACCCAACGCTGTTGATCTTGTTGCCCTTCTTCTTTGCCTCTTCCTTGGACGCGTAAGCACCGGTCATCATGACACCCTCAGTTGCTGAGTACACCATCCCTTCAACAAAGTCAGGGACCTTTGCAGGGTCACCGTCTCTTGGCGCGAAAGAATCAGCATAGGCCTGAGCAATTTCCTTCAGTGTTCCTCTAACCGGGGTGTACGTGAGCCTCATGTATTCCTTGATAGGGATGAGCTTTATCTCAGCAGAGACAAGAAAGCCAAGCGTTCCCTGGGACCAAGGAATGCCATAGAAAAGGTCAGAGTACTCGTTGTCCTTGGTGGCTCTAATGACTCGGCCATCGGCAAGAACAACTTCCATTGCGACAACTGTGTCTGAGAAAAGACCATACAAGTGAGAGCTCCCTTCAATTCCATAACCATTGATGAGGCCACCAACAGTAAGGTCATCGAGCTCAGCGACGACTGCAAGGGCAAGATTCATGGGGCAGGTAGCTCTGGTTATCTGACCCATGTTGACGAGGGGCTCAACCTTGGCAACCATCCTCTCCTTGTCAATCTCAAGGATGTTCCTGAAGGCAGAGAGGTCGACCTCAAAATGCCTGGCACGCTTATAGTCTACATTGCGCATACCGACAGCAATCCAGGGCTTCCTGGCAGTGCAGACCAGGCCATCCTTCTTCGGATTCCTCTGCTTGAGGCGTTTGACAACCTTTTGGACATTCTCGTCATGTTGCTTCTGGCGCTTCTTCTCTGACTTGATGGCAGACCACATATCGCCGAGATAGATGTTGAAGTAGATGAGAGCTGAGATTGGAAGGACGACAAAGATGACGAGGATCCATCGGAACTGTACCAAGTAGTCCACCAAAACCTTCTTCCTCTTGCGGCGCACCAGCGGCTCCTGCACATCCGCCATGGTTGGAGGCTGATTCAGGAAGTGAAGCAGTCGAGAGTTAGATATTTTTGAACAGAAGATATACTAGAGAAGAACAAAAGCTATTACGTAGCATTTCCAATAGCATTATTTGGACGGCAAGACATGCATTTCATCTAATCTAATGCCGCAGGAAAGAGTAATTAATTTGATGACGAGAAGTATTGAGTGTGACTGTGAGGAACGCTATACTAGGTCATGCTGATGTAGTATCCCCAGTAAAGCAAGTGCATGTAGGATGTAGGTTCCCCTATACATCTTCGCTTGCCCATCTGCCTCCCCAGGACCCACTGAAGAAAAAAAAAAGAGTACCCAAATCATCGGCCTCCCCGGTCGCAGCAGAGGCGCCCGGAGACCTCCCGAATCTCCCTCCCAAATCTCCCAACACCCCCACCGCTGGCCGCGTCCGGCGACACCCGCCCCAACCCCCCGCCGGAAATCCTTATCTCCGCATGCATGTTTTCACTTACTAAACTGCATGCAGATCTATCTATCTTCACCAAGCAAAGCAAATGATACTACTCGTAGAAAAGAAGAGAAGAGAAGAGTGGAAATCTCTTTATCTTACCAGGCCTGCTCCGCTCCGATCTGAAGAGGAGTGAGTCACAATCACTGATGATCTGGTGCCGCGACAACAGACCAACAGGGAGGAAGGTTTTATTTATAAAGGGGGAGAGAGGAAAGGATCGATCGGGGTTTATGCCTCTTTTGCGGCTTGCACCCCTGTCTTCTGCGTTTCTTACGAGTACAGTGCTAGTCTTGCTTGCCTCGTTGGAGTAGGACGTAGGAGTAATTATCAGTGGATACGAGGAAGGGGCCGATTATTTCCCTGCCAACACCTCTCTTTTTCTTTTCTTTTTTTACAACCCGGCCAACACCTCTGACCTCACGTGTCAGTGTGGTCCACGATCCTGGTGCTGTTCCGATCCGATCTCAAGATGATCTGATCGGGTGGGGGGTTGGTAAACTTTCTTCCACGCCGTCCGATGTCCATCGGATGGTCTTCCATTTTTTATCACTCTTTTTTTTTTTGCGATGGTGATGAAGTAGTATAATACTCAACCAATCGACGGCTCTTGTTTGTTAGTGGTGCTGGCTCTTAAGTACCCTATCAAGCATTAAACAACCAAGGGCTGTAACACAGCAGTAGTAACATGCAGCTATCAATTTGTTCAGGCCTCGTTTGGAACGCAGAAACTTCAGAAATTTTACAAAAATAAGGAAAAAATGCAGTAACTCCAGCAACACTTTGCATCACTAATTAATGATGTTTTGAGGAACAAGAAGAACCAATTCCCACCATCGGGCATTTGGTCTAGCGCTATGATTCTCGCTTAGGCTGCGAGAGGTACCGCGTTCAATTCTCGGAATGCCCCTTGTTCTCGTTCAACTTTTTTTCTACAGTGTTTCTTTTTTGGTTCAAGTCCTCTTCTTTATACTGCGACTAGGGCTCCCTTTGGTTGGCCAGCTTTTGGACTTTTGCTTTTGCAAAAGTCAAAAGCCCAACCAAAGGGGTCAGCTGTGACAAAAGTGCTTTTGAGAAAGCAGCTTTCTTCTAGTTCAAAATCAAAAGTAGGTTTGAACTTGCTTTTGCCAGCTGTAGATGCTGATTTATATATATTATAATTATAATTATACATAATTATATATTACTACAGTTACAATTATGTAATATAATTATAATTGTATCATAATAATATAATTATAATTATTTATACCACATAATTATAATAATATGTAATTATATTACATAATTACATATAATTATATTTTTATTATAATTATATATTATGTATAGTTGTAATTATAGA
>BCLH01001788.1:59670-76134 GCA_001602315.1 Zoysia pacifica | reverse complement strand
TTGAAAACGAGTGAGTATGTTGGAAGTTAGACAGAGGGGAGAGTATTCATTGTTCGACATCCACTATTGCATCACTCGATCGCTCTAAACGACATGTGGAATGTGCAAAATTTATCTTGTCTACGCACTTATATATATTTAGTTATCTAATACAAACATACACCCCTCGGTGCTAAATTGTTGTGGTCTTTTAATTCTAACATCATCTTGGATTATTCATCTTATTCACAAAGTTAGTTAAAATATAAAGGGATAATACTTATTTTAGTCCTTGAACTATGATCAAAAGCTCAATTTTATCCTTCAACCTTCAAAAGGTTCAATTTAGTCCTTAAATATTGGTTAGTTGCTCAGTTTAGTCCCTGATCTGATATGGCGGCACACATGTCATGCCATGTGTAAGCTTCATGACCTTTGAAGTCCCTTCAAAAGTATAAATTAATTTTGGTGATTGAAAAAACATCATAAGTAATGATTCTGATTGTAGGTACCATTTCGCATATTCTACTTCAACATGTTGGGCTTTCTCGATGGATTATAAGAATGATCCCTAGACGAAAAGTTCCAGGCTTCGGTGGACCAAGGCTAAAGACTAGCTAGAGAATTCATAGGATCGCCGATACTATTAATGGGGTCAAATCATTTGTTCTCAGGTCATACAAGTGTTAAGAGGTATGAATGCTCTTAGTTGCCTCATAACGCACTGAAGATGGCAGAGAAAGCAAAGCAAGCGAAGCCAAAGTCAAGTCGAAGACGAAGACTCAATTTTTAGTTGCAGAAGGGTCACCGAACAGTCCAGTGAGCCAAAAGGTGTGAAGTCCAGAAGAGGTGTACTCTGGAGTCGAAGTGAAGAAGTCACCTGACTATCCAGTGGGTCAGTGACCGGACAGTCCGGTGAGCCTGAAGACAAAGTCCAAAAGAGGGTCTCTAGAAGTCTAAAAGTGACAATCACCGGACAGTCCGAAGAAGGTATGCACCAGACAGTCCGATGTCATTAGGAATAGATTTTAGAGAGAGTGTTTCCCTGGTCTACTGAAAGAAAGAGTCACCGGACAGTCTGACGGTGACTGGCAAAAGCGATCACTTTTATGACATCACGTTCTAATGATTATTTTTGGGCTTGGAGCCTATTTAAACCGTGGAGAGGGACGTTTTATAGTGTGCCTGTGATCTAAATTGCTGGAAAAAACTTGTGAGAGGTCAAGGGACACCAAGAAGAGAGAACAATACAAGATTGGAGATCTTTGGTGCTAGTAGGAGAGTGAGAGCAGCATTTATACACTTCTAGAGCTTGTGGGGCTTTGAGAGGAGTGATCTTTGCCTATTACTCTTTGTTTGGCAGCCTAGATCGGTTAGCAGTCGGAGTTCGAGCTTTCGAGGAGATTGTGGGAGACGACTCCAAGTTTGTGAGCGATTTCGGGTCCCCGCTAGAAAGGGACACTAAGAGAGAGCGCCCGGAGCCTTGGAGGCTTGCTCTAGCACGACAGTATTGTTTGCTATAGCCGGGTCGCCTGTGACTTTACTCCGGGAGTGAAACATACCTTTGGGAGCACTGTTTCGAAAATGACAGCAGGGACCGGTACTCTTACGGGATTGGTTTAACAAGGATTATGGGAAGGCACCAATCTTTCGAGACCTCAAAAAAATTGGTGAGCATTCTCTTAACTCTGTCTCTTTACTTTTCGTATTTCATCTTGTTGAGTAGAGTTATATGTTGCTTTACATTTCCTCTTGGTGGCTATCATGCTAGTGTTTACTTGTTGTCTTTGTCTTTTCACTAGTATTGTTAGGGGTTTTGACCTACTAGAATTGTGTATGTTGCTCTTGTTGTGGTCAAGTTTTGAATCTAAGTTTGTAGCGAAATTTTCTATGTTGCTCTTGTTGTGGTCAAGTTTTGAATCTAAGTTTGTAGCGAAATTAAGTTCTATAAGTCCACCAATTTAACCCCATTCTTGGCGTCCTTAATCTTTTCACCAGGTTAGCATGTGACATGCACATCAGCTTCAATTTTAGATTCTAAATTTCAAATTGATTTTTCTCTCAAACTGTAATTTTGTTTTTGAATCCCTTGAATCATCATATTTCTTAAAATTACTACAATAAAAAGTTATGCATACATTGATATATGTTTATATTATATTTGAAGTTTAATATTTTTAAATATGATATATATATGTTCAAATTCAATAATTTGAATATATTTTATATTTTTATATACCATTTCATATTTTAACAAAATAGACTCTTAATGCAATCCAAATATTGAAAATGTCATGTTATTTGCAAAATAGAAACATAAAAAAAATCAACTTTGTTAACACATCATTATATAATTTGAATATATTTTACATTTTTCATGTCTAATCTTAATACAATCCAAACACTAAAAATTATTCATACATTATTTTGTTTTGTTGCATTAATTCTCAAAAAGTGATGGTTTAATTAGATCTGAAAATACAGTTACGGTTTAAGGGAAAAATCATTTAAATGTGAAATTTAAGTTGATATGGTGTGACTACTGCTGATGTGGCGTGCCATGTAGTCAGCCACATCATCCCAGGAATGAAGATGAACCTCTAACTGAAGTTAGGGACTAAATGGAACCTTGTAAAAGTTGAAGGATGAAATTGAAATTTTGACTATGTTAAGGGACTATAGTTAAGGGACTATGTTAACTATTATCCCAAATGTAAAAAATTGTAATTTATTTGAAACACATGATAAATAGATTATTGCAAAATATATGATAGTTATTATTTTTTTTTGAAAAAGATGAATGACAAAATATGTTATTAGAAGTCAATGCCGATAAAGATTTAGAAACGGAGGGAGTATGTGAGACCATCTTTTAAAAGATACTCTCTCCATTCTAAATTTTGTAGCTGTGAGTTTGAACTAAGCGGTGACAACATTTTAGAACCGAGGGAGTACAAGTTTGTTTCGTTGGAGTTTAGAGTAGCTTTTCTAAAACTTATTTTATGCAAAAAAAACTAGAAAGTTTTATAAAATACTTGAACTAGAAATAGAGAGTTCATAAATAATAAGTTAACAACTTTGCGAGATGGATGATGGTAGTTGAGGAAAGCTAGTTTTGCTTTGATTTTTTTCATGTTTTTTTTTTTGAAAATTTTGCAGTCGATGAGGTTGTTCCACTTATTCGGTTGTGTACCACTTTAACGGTAAATTGACCATTTATATTCTGATTGGGTTTATTGTATACCGGTCGTAGCCAGTTGGTAAGATTTTACATTTGTAGGGGCACAATTGACATTTTGCTTTCTTTTTTTGGACTTCAGATTTTAAACCCCTTTTGGAACCCAAGATTGTAAAAATGTAGGAATAGGAAAAAGGTAAAATTGAAGTTCCGTAGGAAAAACGTAGGAATAGCCAGCAACACTGGCAGGCGTCAACCACGACTGCGCTTGCGAGCTCCGGAGCATGTCCAGTAGCATTTCCAGCACCGATCCGGTGCCGTGATGACCAACCCAAAAGCCTAAAATTTCTCGCTTCTCTAGTTTATGGGCCGTGGATAGCCGTTGCCTCATCCTCAGCTTTGCCGTATTTCTTCTCCTCTGCTCGCTCCGTCCCACAAGGCCTCCACACAAACATAACTTGACGTGCATGATGAAGAATCCGACACGGACAACACTCAGGGCCTGTTTGTTTTACCTTTTCAGCCGGCTTTTCTAGCTAAAAAAGCTGAAAAGCTAAAAGATGAAACAAATGGGTTCTGAAAAGTTAGCTTTTGAAAAGCTGAAAAATAAACTTTTGATGAAATAAACTAAAAGTTGAAAAGTATATTTTGTGCTGCTTTTCTAGTTTTTGGTGTGTTGAGAAGCTAAAAATATATTTCAAAAGTTAACATTCAAATTTTATCAGTCTATTTTTTCAACTAGCCCTCAGCCATCTTCTTTAAAGCACAAAAGCAAAAACTCAAACAGGCCCTTACCCTAGCTCAAAACCTCGTTAGCGCCAGGAAAGAGAGGGGACCGTCGTGCGCACGCACCTCCTCGTTGGCCACCTGCTTCTCCGTCTCAAGTCCGACGCCGCTCAAAGAAGCACCAAGCTGCTCCGAGGGCTACCACCCATCCAGGAAGGCAAGAACTATTCTTGGCGGGACAAAGATGCTTCACAACTCTCCTCGCGGGTGGTCTGGGTGGGCAGAACAAATGGTGAGGGCCTCCCTCTTTCTCCCTCTACGGCAAGAAATCTCACCGTGTCTGAAAAGAACCGCTACGATGTGGATGCCACTACAGCATCGGGACCGATGCCACTGCCAGGCCGGCCATGAACAACGCCGCTGCCACTCCTAGTGCTAACCAGACAGAGATGAGCGTGGGCTTTGCACTGTTGAGAGCTCAGGTTGCATTAGCGGCACCGATGATGGCAAAGGGAAGTGTCACACCCTATTTTTAGAATGCACTATAGCTAATACGCACAATTCTAACAGAATAATTATCAAAAGTATACTTTGGAAATAATATACCTGATCTAACATTTAGCGGCAACACAGTAAAGATTATAATATCCACTTTCGTATGACCAACTAGAGGTGAAGGAGGCAGCAGAAACAAAGACTCAAAGCCACAAGCAGACTTGGGTGCAGAACGAAAATCCAACATATCATCATCTTCTACGACACTTCTTTTGACTAAAACCACAAATAAAAACGAATGAGTACATAAAGTACTCAGCAAGCCTTAACACTATGCAAGAGTAATTATGAATGTATATTTGGTTGTAGCAAGATGAAGGCTTAGGGTTACTTTGCAAAAATCCGATTTTATATAGGGTTCACTACAGAAGATTTAAACTAGGGTTTGACAGACCGCCCCGTCAAAGAGATGATCCATTGACCACATGATCTTATCGGGTGTCACTCGGCGAAGCGAGGACCAATAATACAACTCAAGCACGATAAAATATAATACAAACACTTGTTTAAGTTTATAAAACAAAGAATTTTAAAAGCACGGAAGCGTTCACCTTATTTGAAAGACTACTAAGGTCTCCTAGATACTAAGCATCAAATAACATCGAGCCCATACGATGCCTCTTCTAGCAGCACACGGCAGCTCAGTGCGGCGAGCAAGTCTCCCAATGAACATAGCTACCTCGAGGGTCACTCCTGTCAGTTGATCTGGAGAAGGGACAAAGAGAACCTGCAAACAAAAATAACAGAGAGCTACGCCCTGAGTATCCAAATGATCAGCAAATCTTACCCGTCAACATGGCCAACTACAGCCGACTCCAAAGAATATGATAAGACTGACTCACATAGAATAGTTGTTTGCAAAAACCAGCGCTAAAAGTGGATCCTTACTTTCAAGTTTTAGCAGTAGATTAAGTGTAAGAGAATGTAAATTTAATTTTCACTATCAACTAACACAATCATGGTTGCCAAACAATTTATAATAATCATATCTAACAAATCATATTCCTTTCCTCAACCACTTCTTCTTTCAGTTTTTACTATGATGTGACTCACTGAGACAAGCGGTACTCATTACTGTGAGGGGCAGTGATTATAATCGATTTACATCCAGCTGGAGAAACTTGATTACACGACACGTACGCACTTCTCAGAAGCTGTAAGCGGCAACCTTTCACAAGACTATTGCCATGTCGGTCCACGACCACCGTTCCAGGCAAAAGGGCCCTCCACAATCATGACTTGTGAGGTACAACCCCTATTACAGATGCTATTTCAGTTCGCCAGGAAGGTGGGGTGCGTCCGCACAAGGCTGTAGTTCAAGCTACATCAATTTTCCGGGGCCCATACATTCAGCATGTAATCAGTACTGTTCAAACTTGCTCAGCAGGACCGACAACGATACGGTCCTTGACTGACACAAACGGGGCTACCACCGTGAAGGCTCGGCCATCCCAATTCGTCTAATATATCACCTCTGTCCGATCTTCAATTCATCATCTCATGTGATACCACTAAACCAACTTCTTTATTTTATGCAATACTTTCAAACCAAAGGGGATAACCTATATCTCGCAAGTGAAGTTTCTATTCACTCGACTTCTACCGTTAACTAAGACTTATAGCATAGCTCTATATCGAGTTTCCTGTATCAAGACACTTAACATGGGTAATCAGGTAACTATCATGCAATCTAAGGTTGCAATCAACTCCTATAAACCTAATGCACAGTACATCACTAACCATACACAATGATGAAAAAAAATATTAAAACAGAGTTAATGCACCGGAGCTTGCATGGGCTTTGCTCAAAGTTAGTTTCCTCGGCGAACGAAACATTGCCAAACTCCTCAATTAGCACGGCTCCTAACATGAAATGATATGCATAAGCCGGAGTATGCACATGTGATGATAGCTTTCTATTTTCAAAAGATGACTAGTAAACTTAGTTATAAAACTTCTTTAAAATGTTTTTGAAAGCAAAACACCATCTTGGGGTTGCTCACAAAATCAGAATGGTTTAAATAAATTTTTGACAAAGTTTCAAGATTTACTTAAATCATACAGATTTATAATGATTTAAATACCATTTAAACACAATAAAACATTTAATAAAATTATTTGTGATGAAATTAAATATGAAACTTTTATAAAACATAAATTTTAACTAAATAAACAGAAGAGCACATTTTCTAGGATTTATTAAAATCAAATGAATTTATAATGAATTAAATAGTGTTTAAACAAAATATAACCTTTATAAAATTGTTTTTGATGAACATAAATATGAAACTTTGCAGAGCCAAAGGTTTAATTAAGTAAACAAGAAAGTGAATTTTCTAAGATTTTATCGTGCCAAGGAATAATGATAATGCATTAATGATTTATTGTGTGATACGAATTAAATAAATTATTTTCATGCATAAAATAAAATTTGTTAGCTTGAGATTATAGTTCTAGTTGAGACAATTCTAACAAAATTTATCTTATAATTTTCTGAGTTAGGATGAAGTTTCTACGAATTGTACAAGTTTGAAACACTTTCTGAACCATTAATAAATTATTTCGCAATTAAATAAAATTCCAGCCATTCTGGGCCCGGCCACATGGCGGGCCGCAGGGACGCCGCAAAGGATCCTGCGCAGCCACAAAAGATCCCGAGGGAGCTTGGCTGGCCGGCCATGGCAGCTCACCGGAACGCGGCGGCGCCTCGCCGGAGTTGGGTTTCCGGCGACCAAAAGACGACGGCTTACCCCCCCCCCCCCCAATACAACCATGAGGACACGGGGAGTTCAGTGGAGTCTCGGTGAGGAGATCACCGAAAAAGGTCGGCGGCGTGCGGTGGTGGAGGTCGACGTTCGGCAAGGTACTGCAGATGGCTCGGGTGACGAAACTTTGAGCCGTTTGGTCCTATTGCTTCAGTGGATTATGAAGAAGAGCGGTATGGGTGTTGTCGTTGCAGAAGATGGCCGGACGGTGCTGTCCTCGGCGAGTGGGTCGGGTACAAATGACGGCGACGACGGAAACTCAAATCCCCTGCACTAATATCCAACGATTTGCTTGAATCCTGGCATGGGTGTTGTCGTTGCCGAAGATAGCCGGACTGTGCTATCGTCGGCGAGGTGGGTCGGGTACAGATGATGGCGACGACGGAAACTCAAATCCCCTGCACTAATATCCAACGATTTGCTTGAATCCTTAGTCTTGAAGGTGCGCTAGGAACCCAGGAGGGCGGTACTGGACCGAATCGGGGAGATCTCACCGGATTGTGAAGAATTTCGCCGAAGATTGGGGCTGCTCGCTAAGAATCGGAGGGAAATCGATGGGGAAAAAGGAGGGGAAACTTGGGGCTTTGCAAGAGTGTGGGTAGAGGCTTCAATCTGCACGGTTTGGTGGTCTGGGACGCGTCGCGGAGGCGGGGCGCCGAGCTCGAGCTCCGGTCATCAATGGCGTCCAGGAGAGAAAAAATGAGAGAAAGAACGAGGGAGGAAGGAGCTCGGCTAGGAAAGGGAGTACTAGCTCGCGTATTGAAGAGGAGGGACACGTCCTCTTACTCCTCTAGCTTCGTGGCATGCATGCAGGCGAGGAGGCACGAGGAGTCGGGCACCTGTGCTGCTTCGTGGCAGCCAGAGGTAGGAGAAGGGTGGGGTGGCCGGCTGACAGATGGGTCCCGAGCGGATTTTCCAATTTTCTGGATTTTTATTGGTTTTCTGCGCTGCTTGCTGTTTTACTTTGAAATCCATACTTTCCGAGCTCCGAAAATTTTGAACCTTCGCAGAGAGCTAGAAATTTTTGAGAGAAACAACTTTTATTTTGGACCCCAGTTCAAAATCGAAATACATTTTATTCTATAAAATTTTGAATACAGTAAATCATTTAAAGGAGAAAAATTCATTTGGCCCTTTTAACTTTTGAATAAAATTTTAAAAAATATCTACAATTCAAGTTTTTGCTAGAACTTTAAAGATAGAATTTTTTTCCCAACATTTGGTTGAAAAGTTTGAACTTGCATTTTTGAAATTTGAATTCGGATTTGCAAATTAAAAATTTACTTGAACGGTTTTAGTTGTTTTTGAGCTTGGCTCCAAGATTTCGACTTCGCTTCAACTCTCATGATTCTTTTGATGTCGTAAAAAATACAGGATCTCACATAGGGGTTTGTCAAACATTTGCTTATCATTATTTTAGTGGATGGACCCGAGGGAGAATAAACCATTCCCGCTAGTTCTTAAAATTTTAACGGGACGGGCCTCCAATACTTGGTCCAAACACTTTTCTAAAACACGGGCAACTACACTCACTCACGTAGCAAAGAGATATATAGAGACTAATCATTGGGAGATCAGACAAATAGTGTGCCAATACAGTGGCAATACGGCCATACCAGAAGAATTTCAAACTCTGCAGAGGTTGTACACTGTACCCACAGGCTATGCTCTCTTTGCAGGAGAAAAACGTAACGCTAGTCTCACCATATCCGAGTATCCCCATATGTGCACCTCGGGAAGCAAACCAAAGGCTAAAACATGAGTACTCACTAAAAAGGTACTTCATTTTCCTCCAAGACTCATATACGCTAAGCCTGTGTACTTCTTTGTCCTCTGAGTCGAATCGTTCGGGTACATACATCCCCAAGTGTCCACCCTTAGTCCCCCATGCCCTACTGGCCGCCAAGCCACCAAGTGGAGCATACGGTAGATGCCAATCAGTTAGGGTAAGTCTTGCTCATACAGGTTCTGTGGTTGCACGAAATCACTATATTGAAGTCTAACGAACCGGTCCTTACGTGGTCAAAACAAGCGATTGTGCACGACAGGTGGACCAAACCGAAGCTTAGCACCTATCATCAAACACCAACATAAATAAGCTCGCCCCCAACCACAAAGACCCTTCTCCACCTATCACATGTTGCAGTATTTCCCACCTATTTTATTTTACTCAGGCCACCAAGCACATTTTAATACATTTTATAAAAGGTTGGCGTGTAGTGTAGTGATGCGTAGCATCACAAGAGGTTCCTAAACATTCTAATATCAAGGCAACTTTCCGTTCGTTAAAAGAATTAAACATCAGAACTCCTATGGTTAACGAGGGTGGTGGCGTCAATGGGTATCAGGGTAGTATTGTATATTAATGATAGCAAGTAACTGACATTAATATAAATACGTAATATCGTAGGATCATTATCTACACAACATTTCAACAGGTGGTAAAATACATTCAAGCATTCGGTCATACGGGTGCACAAGCAAAACATATGTGTAATATGATCAAGGAGGGCTTAAAGCTTGCTTGCAAACTCCTAATCTTCGGAGTTTGGGTCTTCAGGTTCTTCTTTAGAATCTGAGTCCTCAATCTCTAGCTTGGCGTCCAGGTCTTCATGCTCTTTCTTCATACACGGTCCGTCTTACTCCTCTTGAAGCTCGGCTCTTTCTCGAACTCAATGTCATCTACTCGATAAAATACACCTAATAAACTACCGCAAACAAAACTCGAGAAGAATCGATAAAGTACGAATAAACTCCAGAGGAAAAAGCAAGGGTAAAAGTCCTATGATTCATCGCCTATTGCATTCTAGATTATTTTTACACACTTTTATTTAGCGCTTAAGCGGTTACATGGGTGAGCTGAGCGTGTATGTGCATACGTAAATGCAAGGGTCAGTGTAGTGATCATGATGGGTATGCGATTAGATGTGCCTGCATTGCTAGCACGATTTGGGCATGGACAAGGCGCAGGTATATATGGCACTAACAGCACAGGGGTGAAGTGTATAATATGCCACTTTAGTTAACTTCTATATGCAGGTGGTTCCTACTGTTTAGCAACTAACTACCATATTTTATCCCTATGGTTGAACTAGTAAGGCCGACTGGTGGCACCGGCACTATTGTAGTCTAGTATGCATAAAATCTATTGTGACTAGGGATTACTTACTTTATTTCTATAACAAGACTAAGTGCAATGCAGATGCGGACTATTTAATATCTACTTCCTAAAATATCGATGATCTTAGTGATTACTGATTATCTACATGATTTTATCTTTGTAATTAACCTAGCGAGGTTAGCAAGGCACGGTACAAATGCATGCTAATGTAGGGTGAGACGCAACAGTGTGCTATGTAATAATTATTTAGTTTCTAATGTATAGCAATCTATCAGTGATTAGCACTTAACTATTTAATTTAATTTACATAGTTGACATTTAAATTACAGCTAACAAGTGGCTACTGTACTAGTATATTTGCTATTGTATGATGACGCTATGCTAGTGCAGATTGAGGGTGCCTGCTAGCTATGGTATGAATGTCTAAAACATTGCGTAAGGGTGAATAATGACTCACTATTTGATTTTATCTCTAGAACTAGGTGATGACAGCTAGCAAGTACAGTAAGATGCATGAGTGTGCTATTTAACTGTTTAATTCTCTATACGCCTGTGATTAGTAACATTTAACAATTATTTACTCAATATGTACTGACGTGTGTGAATGCAAGGTAAAGTGCGTAGGTAATATGGGATTCATATCCTCTGCCTTTGCCTTTGTATGGCAAACTTTGCCATATTCAATCCTATTGCATAATCAACACTATGATTTAAGATCATCTCCGATCTAAATTATAATAATCTATTTAAAAAGCAATACCATAAATCATGCAGTCATTACTCAACGTTGATTTTGTAATGAGTGATTAGGATCAAGTATGGCAAAGTTTGTGCTACAAGAGAAAAGACAGAGGATATATGAATCCAGGTAATATGCCTGAAACTCACTGTGATCAGAGATTGATTACCTAATCTTCTGCTATGTAAGTACTTCCTAATGATAATTGGCTAAATACTTGATTTTACATCTTATACTAAACTATTCGATTTAATTTATATAATTAAATTATTTGTGCTAATACATAATGATGTGTAAAGAGAAGCACGCTAATGTGGGGTGCACATTAGCCGTGGTACGAGTCTATAGGTCTGAAGGTAAATAACGAGAGAACAATTTGTTAGCATCGATTAATGCGAAATTACCAAATTGTGCATCTATAATTAAACTATTTATATCTATTTGGTTCCCCTGTTCTAATGCATATAAGAGCACAATAAAATGCATCATATTTATGGTAAGATTTTATGCTTAAGTATATTATGCGATACAATGCTACAATAAGAATGAATAATAATTAGCAAGGAAATAAAAGCAATTTAAATAAACTAGTAAAAGATAAAAAAATCAGAGAAAACCTTTTGATATTTGGATGAGATTTGGATTCCGATCGTGTTGATGAGGTGGTTATATATTGGAAGTGGATAAAGTTTGGTTGGTACGGATTTTTTGGTCACCGAAAATTATTTGTCGAGATGATATGATTTCAAGGTTGATGTGGGAGAATATTATGCTTCTAAAATTTAGGAGGCCGGCGGCTGAACGCATGAGCGCAAGTATCAGTCGGAATCAGGGATCAAAAGGTAGTACGAGAGTTTATGTGTGAGTGTTTATTTGTGGAGATTAGAGACTTCTTGGGCTATTCTGTACTTAAAAGAATATGTAGAAGGGACCAACATGTGAGGATTTGGACTCCCAGGGACTTGATGATAAATATCAGAAGGTTTTAGGGATCTCTCTGAAGCTAATATAGGATAGGAGGTATCAGGGAGTAAGATGTAATTACAGGAGGTACAGGAGGCTGTGTGTGAAAAGAAGTGGGGTTGTATTAAAAATAATACAAGTAGAGAAGTTCAGGCCCTGTCAATGCACTTGAGTTAGATATTGATATCGAAGAAGGATGAGGGATTTTCTGTAAAAGAGGCTTTCACCGGGCTACTTCATTCTCCAACAGGGAAAATGGTGGACTGCGTCCACTGTCCCATGGGCGAAGCTACGTTGCCGGCTCTGGGTGCGAATGCACCCACGCAAAATTTCAGTTTCACTTATACGATACAAAATTTCACCGTGCCTGCGACCCTATTGATCCGAAACTCTGCACCTCCAAAGCCCAGATCTTCCGACAACGAGCATTTTAATACGCACGGAAAAAGAGCATTACCAGGCACATGCTAGCAGCCATTCAAAATCCAATGCGAATATACGGCTAGAAAACGTAGCATAACCATGAAGCAGGAAGCTGGAGCATCAATACCTTCTGCTGGCCTGCTTGCTTTGCTGGCTTAACGCACACAATCGATACTTAACAACTTGTTCTTTATTTTTAGATTGTCGAAGACCTTGAAGTAGGTTATATATGTCTAAAATTATCCCTCTATTATTCATATCACCAGCCCATATATTATTAGTGGATTTCTTCATTTTACTAAACCTTCTTATCACTTTATTAATTATAATTATGCATACTTCCTCTAATATAAAAAAGAAAATCATTTTGGACAACAACACAACCTCTAAAAACAACTTTGACTTCTATTTTTTAAAAATATTTATGAAAAAGCGATATATGTATATTTTTATGAAAATACTTTTTAACACAAATCTAATTATATAAGTTTTTATATGTCTAAACTTAATAAATTAAAAATTATATATACTTTATATTTCTAATGTTTGACTAAAATCTTAGTGAAAATGACTTTTTTTTTTACTGGAGAGAATATATCTATAGCCGTATCGAAGTCTTGCAACCCCCCCCCCCCCCCCCCCTCTCCATATTGGTCTAGCTTCGCCACTGACTGTCCGGTGGGCTGTGGCCAGGAGCCGGTCCATGCATCTCGCCGTGGACCTTGGCAGCGTCAGGCAGGCCGGCAAGGTCTGGGACCTGGCGGAGCAGCACGAGAGAGGCGCGAGAATCCTCTTCCTGTTCTCAGGTGCGCCGGAGAAGCGCTGAGGGGCTCCGGCAACAAAGGGCTCGCAGGGAGCGGTTGCGGTGCACAGCGCCAGGGCGTAGGATAGGCAGAGGGAAAGGGCGGTGAGGCAGAGCGGTCCATGCACTCAGAATAGTCTCAGATGCGCTGGAGAGGAGCCGTGCAGAGCTGATGCCGGAGAGGGACGGCGCTGGACGGCGGTTCACGTTAGAGGCTCGTCTGTGGTGACGCTCCCGTCAATTTTGATTCGCCAGGTAGCGGAGGAGGATGCAATGATGGAGGTAGTGCTTCTTGGAGGGGTCGAGGTGCGCCAAGAGGGGCGAATTGCGGCGGCGGCCAGCTCGTCGAGCTGCGGCGACCGGAGGTAAGTGGTGGGATTTGAGGTTCAATTAAGTGGCGATTGAGGCTGGCTGCAAAATGGCGAGGGAGAGGAGGTGTGGAGAGGTGGCGCCGGTCTACAATGGCAGCGGAGGAGGAGAGTCGCGGTCGGCAGAGGTGGCCGGCAGGGAGAGGGACGCCACAGGTGGCAGCGGTCACGGCCCGGGGCTGGCACATCCGCAGATACGTGTCGAGGTGGGCGAAGGTGACGCCCTGCATGCGAGGCACGTCGTGGGTGCATGGTGAGCTGAGCAGGAGAAAGTGAAGGCGGCCAAGCGTGTGGCGGGCGAGCAGGGGCAGTGAAGGCTGTGGGGTGGGCACACCAGGTCCGACACGTACGACGCTCCAGCTGTCCAAAACCGCGTGCAAAACTGTGGGCGCTGAGGCGCCAAAAACGGACGGGAGAGAGAGAGAGAGAGAGAATGCGACAGCGATGCGGCGAGGATTCTGCCGAGATTCGACAAGCAGCGCGCATCGGAGCGCGGCGTGGCCGCGGGGAAGAAGGCCAAGTGGGAGTGACGGCTCGGCCAGCGAGCTGGGCCGGCAGGCGCGCGGGGGCAGAGCTGGGGTAAGAAAAACGGAGGCGGACGGATCATTCAGGTTTGAATTGATTTGCTATCATAGGTTTCAAACAAATTTGAAAATGAAAATGAGCCAAAACAAGGAAATCGAATAAACGTGGAGAAAGTAACCAGCAACGAAGAAGCAAAATACTCAAACACTTGGAGAAAATAACCAGCAACGAAGTAAAATACTCAAACACACTTTCGAATTTTTAATTTTTTTTGAAATTTTAATTTAGCTAGAGTATAACATTACATATAACCACTACCAAAAACCGAATGTTTGCCGAGTGTAAGACAAAGCTCACTCGACTTAGTTTGTGACGGCAAACGGCTGTTTGTCGAGTGACTTTTGTCGTGCACTCGAGAAATGCTGTATCGACACTCGACAAAATTTAAACCGGAAAAAAACCGAAAAAAGCAATTTTTTTTAATCGGAGGAGGCCCCCACCGATCGGTCGTGGCATTTTTCGCAAAGCAGCTAGTCACGGCTGGCCGGATTCGAACCTACAGCCTCCCCCTCGCTCGCACCCCTTCTACCACTGCAACACACTATCACTTTACCTAGATTCCGTTTTGGTTTCACACAAATTATACTAAACTAAGTGTAAATTGCTTGTTTGAGGCCCTAAACAAATTTAAATCAAAAAGTTGTAAACTACAAAGTTTCATAACTTTTCGAGATATACAACTTTCATTTTGGTAGTTTCTCCATTCGAGGTTGTTTACAAAATTTGAATTTCAAATTTAAGAAATTCAAACGTAGTTTTCGATGACAAGATGATTTCAAATCAAAAAGTTGTCAACTACAAAGTTTCATAACTTTTCGAGATCTACAACTTTCATTTTTCCTATTTCTCCATCCGAAGTCGTTTGAAAAATTCAAATTTTAAACAAGATCTTTACCGAGTGTTTTTTTTTACTCGACAAACAAAGCTTTTTGAGTGTTTTTGGTGTTACACTCGACAAATAAGAAACACTCGATTTTTTAAAGCACATTTTAAAATAGTAAATTAATTCAAATTAAAAAGTGTTCAACTACAAAGTTGTATAACTTTTTAAAATCTACAACTTTTATTTTAGTCATTTATTCATCCGATATAGTGGTAGTAACATTGTTTAAAAATCTTATATATCTTTTTTCTAGTTTCATGAAGCTATATGAGATGTAGATTTTGCGAACAACATTACTATCACTTTGTCGAATGAAGAAATGATCAAAATAAAAGTTGTAGATCTTAAAAAGTTATACAACTTTGTAGTTGAAAACTTTTTCATTTGAATTAATTTGCTGCTTCAAAATATGCTTTGAAAAATCGAGTATTTTTTATTTGCCGAGTGTAAAACCAAAAACACTCGGCAAAGATTGTTTGCCGAGTGCAAAAAAAAAAAACACTCGGCAAACATGCAAGTTTGTCGAGTAAAAAAAAACACTTGGCAAATAAGAAAGTTTGTCGAGTGTTTTTATTTTGCTGAGTGTTTTTTCGAAGCACTCGGCAAAAGGTTATTTGCCGAGTGTCCGAAGAATTGCACTCGGCAAACCACTTAGCACTCAGCAAACATCTGGTTTCCGGTAGTGGACCTTGTCTTTTGAAGAGATAGAAAAGTAAAATTTAGGATGTTTGTTAGAAAAAAATTTGAATTTCTGTATTTTAATTTTTTTGTTAAAAAAAATTCCGGACGTGACATGAAGGGCGCACCGAGCCGTCGTCAATGGATCCAAAGAGGTTTGTCATTCATTTTGCAAATACAAAAAATTGTTCCCGCAAATGATAAGAAATGGTTAATTCCTTGCAATTTGTTTCCACAAACAAGTTCTTAATTTCTAATTCCTTTGGCAATAATAATCTAGCCCGACATGCCAATGCTTATATCGTTAGAGCATCAAGTTAGTTTTGGTACCTTCTTTCTTCTCCTCCTTTGAAAATCCCTTTATAATCATATATTATGACACCAGTAGTTCCTTGATATTGTGCTCATAATAGGCTCCATCTGCATTACATTTCACCCTTATAGTTGGGTAGGGTTGAATGAAAGAGAAAAGTGTTAAGCTGTTTGTTAAACTTGATTAGTTTGACGTTATTGTATAATTTTATTTTTAGGTGGGCAAATTTCAACAGGATTACAGGCTATGTGTGCTATTTAGGGAAGAGTTGGAGCTGGATGACATGATATTTAACTGGTGTGATACTATTTTTCTATGAACGTAAACCTAATATTAAATCTATAATTAGGAGACATCAATTGTGCCATATAAATAGAGTAAACCAA
>BCLH01001788.1:3570-40913 GCA_001602315.1 Zoysia pacifica | reverse complement strand
GAATCATTAATTGTAATGGGACAAATTTTTTTAGAATACATCCCAACAGTTCCCATTTCATTTTGCTGATTAGCTCATCGGAGACGTACAAGACTAAAAAGGATAAAAAAAAATAGCATGTCATGAAAGAAACTATACATATGTTTATTTCATCAATGCAAGCTCAACATTTTTAGATAGTGTTACTGATCCATATGTTCGAGATATTAAACTACAAGCAGGAAGCATTCACTTCACATGTATCATTTAGCAACCAAGTGTCGTAATAGACATTAAGATGTGAAGGGGGAAATAAATAAACATCACCAAATTATGTGGGGGCTTTTGTTCAAAGACTTGCGTTGAAAAATCAAACTAGGCTAAAGTGCTTTTAGATGTGTTTATGTTATTCTGCCTCTTTGTGTACTTCCCTTATTTGTCCACAAATGCCTATCACAATAAGATATAATTGAAAGCGGTTTGAATTGAATGATATTTTACTTCAAATAAAAGTCTTCCTTCACAAACCACTTTTATCAATAATAAACCGACCACCTCCAAACATCTTTCATGTCTACTTCACAATGGGCACTATTATTTTGATGTTGGCTACTACTAAACTCTGCATTGCATGGAAAAAATTATGATTGTGCTGATTTTTTTTCAAAGTTATAGTTTTGCTGTAAGTGGTAACAGTACTGATGTGGACATCATACCTTCTGATAATGACTTCAATTGAAATATTCACACACGATGGATTCGAATTGCAGAACAGTAAAAACTTGTAACGAAAGCCATGACTTCATATGAAATTCAATTTGAGTGTTTAAGTACATTCTGGAAAGCCTATGAAGTCTACTTTCGAATGCATCTAGCCCCATCTTTATACCGTATCGGAGTCAGCGCCAATCGTCGTTTTAACACAGAAAGTGCTGTGTCACCCCAACTTCGGCTGTTGGCCCGTGTATCAAGTTGAGCCCATTAGGGACGTGTCTTAGGGTATGTGGACGACCTCAGCACCCCCTGGTCGTCCTACACCCTATTTAAAGATCTCAGCCGCCACCAAAAACACTTGAGTTTTCTTTTGTTACAGTTTTTTTTAGAAGTTCAGGGGGAGAGCATCCCAACTTTTCATTTCTTTTAAAGCACATACATGAGGAGTCACATGTAGGTTACAAAGATAGCAGCAGAGGAAGGGGAAAGATAACACCAACACCCACTCTCAACCAAGAAGAGTGGCAACAACACAAACAGTTACAACGACCATCACGTCACAGAGTACAACACACACCGCCTACACTTTGCTAACCACCAAAATAATCCGCCACCAAGAGATGCCACCTTGGAGATCTCCATTCCATGCAACCGTTAAGCACCGAGCCGAAGAGACAAACGACGGTTGTGACTTGCATCACCGAGAGAGCCATCCAGGATCCAAACGAGAGATCTTCAAGACCCCTTAAGGGAAGGAAACCTCAAAGGGGGAAGAACACTCGAGAGGAGAACGAGGAGATCTAAGAAAGGAGATCATGGTCTTGCTAACTCAGCATATGATGCAGAGATACAAATCAAGGAATGGAAACACAACAAGGCAGAGTCGCCGAGTGAAGACCAGACCCACAGGAGCTTAGTGTGGACAGAGGTGATCCAAAAGATGACACAGCAAGGATGGCACACAGAGCTAAGCCTCGGGGGGAGCAGCAAGAAGCTAAACCACTGATTTGTCAATGAGCGACACCACCGAGCAACGTGCTTGCCAGTTTCACAATGGACGATGCATCTCCACTCCACTCCTTGTAACTGCACGCACTTCGTTGCCGCCCTCCACCTTCCAACGAGGGGAGGAATCCTCGAAGGACCGAGGGACCGCCCAACGAAATGGGGACTAAGAGTGGGGAAAACACACCATCCACAGATTGCTAGGGCACATCGGCCTCCCATAGAGTTGAAGAAGACAACTTGAGCACATCCGGTCTCCACTAACTGCCCCCCCCCCCAACGTCCTTTATGGGGAGGAATCCACAAAGGAGGGAGGGCCAGCTAACATGGACGCACCGACATTTGATTTGGTGACACCAGCAACAAGGAGATCAACGCCAAAACAGAGGCGCCAGTGACGAGCACCAACCGACCAAACCGAAGGCTAGTGCCAAGAACAAGATTAGAAGAAAGAACATTGAGACCTGGACAGGAGTGGAGCACTAGCACCACTACAGCACTAGCACCACTACAGTACCTCAAGAGGAAAGCGCTCAAGGCGACAATCCTACAAGGCTTTCGCCCGGTGCCTAGTGCTCCAACGGCGGCGAGGTGGGGCGAGAGATGGCATGCCAGGCACCAAGAGCAGGCCGACCACCCGCCGCAAAGCACGCACCAGCACAGTGGGAGGCTCAGGGGTGGTGGGGGATACCAGACCAGCCCTAGGACAGCAGATCCGGCCACCAGGGCACCGTTGTGCATGGTCAGAGCAGGCTGCGAAGAGAACTCGAGGCTAAAGCCCCGTCTTCACTCCAAATGGAGGGGACCGGATCTGGGCTCAAAGGCAGCAGATCCAGCCACCACCAACCAACCAAAGCACATCCACATCCAAAAACCGATTTGGGAGAAGAAGGAAAGAAGGAACCAGCTGTCAGGAAGCAGCAGCGAGGGGGGCCTCCACCGGTTGCCTGGGCAGAGGGAGGGGGCATGGCTTGAAGACGCGAGCCAGGCCTGGTCGAAGAGGCGCCAGATCTGGCTGTAGAAGCACCAGGGAGCCCGGCCGTTCTCGCCGGACCGCCACGCCGTCCCCGGCGCCACGTGAGAGGGGAGTGGCGACGACGCGGGGGTTTAGGAGTCCGCACGGCCGCCGGCCATTAGGGGTCCGCACGGCCGCCGGCCACCAAACCGCAACCCGGCCGTTGCGCCTACCGCCAGTCGGTGCAGATCCGGACGTGCGGCTCCCCGACTGTGGCCCTTCGCGCGAGGATGGCCGCCAACAATGTGCTGACGACCTGCTGGGGGCCGCGCCTTGCCTTGGCCGCCGAGAGTGCACCCCACCACCCGAGCTCGTGAGGAGGGGGAAGGGAGGAGGGGATGGAGGAGAGGGAAAGGAGCGCCCCGCCGCCGCCATCCCGGCGAGCCGTGCGGGTTGTGCCGGCAGCTTGCTTCGGCGGCGGCGCGGCAGAGTGGAGGGAGGGGCGGCGGCGGCTAGGGTTTGGGGTCACCTCCCAAGTCGCCCGAGGAGAGCGATGTGGGGGCCTCAGAAAGTCCTACGGGTTTTTTTTTATTATTTAGCTCTTGTGCAAACTTTTTGATCTTCAGTTGTGTTCAACGACTATCTGTTAGACAGCTTTTGAGAACCTCACGTTCAAGAGATTTCAGTTTGCTATTTTGTTCTTGCTTGTTGTTCAATTGTTTGCAGTAATTGATCTTCGTGATCAAGTTGATTTTGCTATTCTGATGAGGTCAATAATCATTCGGTGTTGGTTCTACGATTGCTAAGGCGTACATGACCTGTTCATTTGTAGTCGGATCGTGAGGGTCGACTCCACTCAATCGATAGTTATCATCTCATCGAAAGATCGGGTATCTCAAAACCTATCAAGTACATACATAGCTACATGAAATTTGTTTTATAAGATTGACAGAGGACACGGTTATTATGACAAGATAGTTACAGGTCAAAACTAGCATATTGTTAACTTTATTTATGAATTGCTATGGCGATTAATCTTATGTGGTTGGCTTCACGGAAAGGTATCAATAGGAATTTTGTATTTATGTTGTACAAATAATATCCGACATGTATTTTACAAGACAGATTTTAAAATAGACTCAAATAAATGTGGACCGTTCATTTATGTTGATCTCGAGGCTGAAATTATTCTTTTACCTCCTAAGAGGTAAAAGTTATTTAATATTTATTAATTACTATATCACTCAATTTGGAAAGGAATTAGTGAATTTTGGAAGGTGACGGCAATCAGGAGCATATTTCCTTATATAAATCAATGGTTAAGATCGAATTTATGTCTTACCTCTTAAGAGGTGAAACAATGTCACTTGGTCTATTTTAAAAGGACTCTTTTACGATACAATCGATAATGTGACAAGTATTATCCATGAAAGATCTCCTTAGGTATATCACTCAATGAACTGTTGTCAGTTGTCACGATGTAGTGTGAGAAACTTCGTTTTGCAAGCCTCGCAAATGCCAGGGCCTCTGACCATAGACGAGCATTTATGTCACTTATCCGTTATAACGGTTAAATATGTGCCGCCATGGTCGGCACATAATGACTTGTGATAGCTCCGTTCTAAAATAAGTATCTTTTTGAACTTAGACATCAAATTTAACTATTTATTTTATTAAAAGTTTTAATAAAAATATTATTTATTTTATTATAAAATATTTTATTATTAAAAATATTGTAAACATAACTTGTTTGTTTATATTTTAAAAAATGAATAAGGTAAATAGTCAAATTTTGATTTAAAAAAAATAAAAATTGTCACGCCGTGTCCTTGCACCTGCATGTCCAAATCCTGCGGCGATACAAACTCGATAATCTTCAGAATATACATAGGGCCTCTTTGGCAGAGATTCTCTAGAAGTAATTCTCTCTGAGAAATAATTGTCTTACGAGAAGTAATTCTACGGTTGAAACTGATTCTATTTAATTCTCTATGTTAAACTTTAGAATAGAAAATCACTTCACAAAATCAATAGAAATACTTTGCATAGCTTCCAGCTACTTAGTTCATTTCAGATAATCACTTCACAGAAATTAACCAGAAATTACTTTTCTTGAAAAATACTTCCTTTGTCCCAAATTATATGTCACACTAGACTTCTCAAAATTACCTAAATTATAAGTCGTTCTCACTTTCCGAAACAATTTTTTCTCTTTCCAATACATCTCCACTCTATATCTTTTCTCCTCGTTTTTAAAAGATCCCACATTTTCCACTTTTTTTAACTCCCATGTCTAAACCAAACCAACTTATAAAAAAAGACGGAGGGAGTAGCATTTAGCAAAGATTATCTGATCTGCCTGAGAATCAACTTCGTAGAGCTTTGCCAAAGATGACCTTAGTTAGACCGCGGCGAGAGAGGACATGAACTCGTGTGATGCCCTTTGTAGTTAATTTTATTTCGTTTCCTTATAATTTTTATTTCCATCAATATTTTTTTTTGATCCCTTCATTAATTTTCTTTCATTCAGCAATTTTCTTCAACTATTTCTGTTTCTATCAATAATTTTATTTTAATTTCTTCAATAATTTCTTCTTCATCAGTAATCTTATTTCGTTCCTTCAGTAACTTTGTTCTGTTTGCTTCAGTGCTTTTTGTTACCTTTAATAATTTTGCTTCAATGCCTTTATTATTTTTCTTTCATTCAGTAATTTATTTTGTTTCCTTTAGGTGGCCATTGGATATGCGGAAATAATGGTGGGGATAGGAATTGGGATAAGAAAGAAAAGATTTGGACCCTTTATTTTTTTTCATCTTATTATATCTCAACTGTCCATTTATTTTTCAATCTCAATCCCCACTTTCTATTTCTCGTTATCCAAACGTCACCTTAGTAATTTCTGTTTCTATCAATAATTTATTTATACCTGGCTATAAAATGAGGAATTCTGTAGCCTGATCCAAGCCATGCATCCGACCGAGCCATCAGGTCCCATCCAACCATGCTGCCACGTATTGCCCCGTCGGCTCAAATTCGGTCCGACCGACTCACCCAGGCCAACTAGCTAGGGTTTCGCGAGTACTATGCGCAGTAGCATGTGACCGGATCTGGACTTCGGTGGGCCGGCAGGAGCTACTATAGTGTGGACTCGCACGTCCTCGGGCTTACTTAGCGGCGGTGGCTGTGGCGGAAGCGATCGGTGGCCGGAGGTGGGTGACGGGTGGGGTCCGCGGGGCTTTTTTATCTTTTCTGAGTTACATCAAATTTTGCAACAGCTTTCTGTATTAACTAAAAATATGACTTTCAGAAATTGAATGAATTTGAAAATTTGCAGAATGATAGAACTCTTCATGAGCAGGGCCGTCGCGCCCCCAAAATGTTGGGGCTCCTAATTTCTAGTTTCGTGAAAAATCAGACTATGAAATATATGCATTTGACCACAACATAATACTTTATCTTTGTTGTGTGCTAAGTTTCTAATTCATAAATTGTATTTCTTTACTTTATCAACAGACAGTAATACCAATTACTTATTACATCTCTTAGAAATAGAAAAAGTTTTAAAGATGGCGCTCTTGATAGATTTTTTTGAAAGAGTTTCAACATAATTTTGAATATCAAATTACAAATGCGAATGTTGATTAGCATCATTGTGAGTTTAACATTTAACTTTTTGTAAGCCCCGTTCGAAATGAAGAAATTTCATATGAATTTCAAAGTTTACAGGAATAAGTTCAATTTCACCAAAAAACACAGGAAATGAAAAGGAACCGTGTTCCAAATAAGGCCTTAGTGGTTTGTATATTTATAAGGATAAAGTCCAAATTTACTCTCCTCAAGTATAGCCAAAATCCAAATAACCCCCAAAAGTATGTTTGGTTATTTTTGCCAGTCAAAACATGATTTTGGATCGATTTACCCCCTCATATAATTTGTCTTTTTTGTTTCTCAATGCAGAACCATAATCTTTTGATCAAACTTTACGAGATGATAAAGCATATCATAACACATATTAAAAAAATGATTATAATTTTTTATCATTAGTTTTATAGAGAAATACATTTAATAGTAAATTAATCTTTGGGATACAAAACTATATGCAAAATAATAGTAAAAAACTCCTAAAATATGTGTTATAATATGTTTTATCATCTAATAAAATTTTATCTTAAGATTCCACTAGCATACAGAGAAAAATACAAATTACATATGGGGGTAAATTGATTCAAAATCATGTTTTGACGGGATAAAATAAACTAAAACATAGTTTAAGAAGTTATATGGACTTTGGTTATAGTTGAAGAGAGTAAATTAGACTTTATCCTATTTCTAATACTATAAAAAATATTTTTATGTTTATATAAATAATTAAATAATTTTTATTGCCAAATTTTAGGGCTCGTTTTTCATTTTGCACCGGGGCCCTAATTTCTTAGAGACGGCCTTGTCATGAGAAATAATTTTTTGTTTGGACTCATCTTCAAATTCGAAGCAGATTTATTTCTATAAAATTTGGAAAAAAAGTTTATAATACCAGTCCACATCACCCTGCTATGCAGGCTAAAACGTTCCCATCACCCTGCCACGTTGACTAAAACCACCCTCAAAATCATTCAAAAAGGAAAAGCGAATAGGTTAAAAAGTTGAGAGAATCAAAATACCTAGTATTGTGAACGTGGGACAACCGAACCGCCGCGAGAGTTGAGAGAGCACAACAAAACTTATTCCAAAAATACCCGTCGTGTTGGATTATTGGTTTTTTTTCGATGTATCAAGGTATTGTATCGCCGTATCCGTGGCCTTATGTTAGGAAAACGTAACTCACGAGACATGTGATTGTTTACCACTGTTTATTTATAGCTTGATGTATTACCTTGCGCTTATAGTGTTTCTCTGCGTTTACACAATGTTTTCTCTTGGACGAAGGATATAGATCCTCCATCCATGGCAGCAATTTTCCGTGGACATAAACAGATGACTCAGATAAATTCTTATTCTTAGCTTCGCTCTTATTTATATTTTGGGAAGCCAACTGGCATAGACGAATAGCAGCTACTATCTCCATTCCAAAATATAAGCATTTCTAAGTTTGGATAAAGTTAAACTATTTTAACTTTTGTTAATAATATCTAAAAAATTACATAATTTATAATATAAAAAAATAATTTTTATGAAAATTTATTTTATAATGAACTCAAGAAATATAATCTTTATATGATAAAATATTATTAACTATACATTATTAATGATAAAAGTTTGACTTTGAATAAACCTAAAAATGCTTATATTTTAGAACGGAGAAAGTATTTCAGATGGAGTAACGGTCATCGAGCTGCAGTTGAAGGAAGCTATAAATGATTGTCTTGAGGCACACAAACTAGAGCAATAAAATATTTATGTATCCAGATGAAAATATATTTGAAATTTCCACCATTACGGTGTTTATGTTCATTCGAGTAGAGAGGTTTGAACCTCCATTGATGATCAGAAATAACTAAATATTGATAAATGTGAATTTGTCAGTTTAGAGTTCTAGTATTGCTCTTGAATATTGGTTTGGTTGATATCATCAACATCATCTCCATCACTGTTGTGAGAGCCCAACGCGTCCCATCTATGTATGGAAATAATTTTCTTGACGATTAGGCATTATTCCCTTTCAATGATAATTCTCTTTCCTGGGTCACAAGTATCCTTGTTGGACTAGTTTCAGACCTAATCTGTTGTAACCCCGTCAAATGCATGGTAGATGTACTTAGGTACATGATACATTGTTTCTTTGTCTAGCACATGGATTTACATAGAAAATATAAAATATATTAGATACAGAACATATATAATCCATTTAGACACCTATATATATCACACAACCATTAAAACCACGATATAAGAAATTTTCGTGGAATCTTATGGATAGACCACAAAGACACTGCCAAGACTAAATGTCTTCAACAATATGTGCTCTTTGAACCCTGCTTTCATAAAGATCTCACTCCATTCATTTTCATCCCGTGCCCGCCCTTGTCATTGTCATCATTCCAACGTCCATCAGGAGATGGGTTTCAAGCATAGGCCCTGGAGAATAATGGATCACGATATCTACCAAGATCACTTTTCCTCCATCTTCTCGTGAAGGAATCGCTTCCTTGCATAGAACTAGGATCTTCACACAATCCTCATCACTCAAGTGGTCCAGCACATGGTACAATTAACAAAAAGAATTCTGTGTAGTTAGCAGGGTTCGACGGTTTAGCCGTGAAAACTGCTCCCAACCGGTTTGACCATTTTCACAAAAAACGGAAAACTCAATACAGTAAACTGTAAAAACCGAACAAATACAAAAATCAAATTTTGGAGCAAAAATCACTCGGTTTTCTGGTTTTGAATTTTTGAATTTGAAATCAAATCGGTTTGACTGGTTTTTATTGTTTATCTCTCGGTTTTTTTGATTTATTGACCGGTTTAACCAATTTTTGGATTTTCAAATTTTCCAATTTTTTTTGAAAATTTCAAATCGAAAACTGGTCGGCCAGTAAACCCGAGCAAGACCGGTTTTCGCGGTTTCGTGACATATTGTGTTGGTCAAAATCATAATTTGTATCACAACTTTCGAAACAATTGTTATGCACAATCAGTCCGAGCAAACATTGTGTTTGTAATGGAAAAGAGAGAATAAATTTCTCTATTCGTACGTTCAGGATCACGACTTGAGCAGGCAGGATGGATTCCAGCACGTCACCTGCTACATAGTTTATCACAGCGTCAGGCTGTGGTATGGCACCCATCACTTCCGGATTGGCCAGCACGGTGCTGTTTACGTGCGGGATTAAGCCCGCTACAGTGAAACCATATGTAATTGATTTTGTCTCCTCATCTATGACGCTGAGCTCCGTAAATCCAAGCCCGCTTTTAACGACCACGGCCGCCGTGGCATCCAACCCTCCCCAGGTATACTGAAAGTAGTTGGCCCATCCAATACGACTCCATTGCCCTGCGCTGCCAAAGCTTCATCAGCCACCAATCAGGTCTTGTGGTCACATTTACGTGTATCAGAACGACAGAAGTTCCTCCACTCAAAATTTTATTGACGTTGTGTCTATGATGACCCAAATTAAATAAGAAGGCCGTGGAAATAACAGTTGCACCATCATTAGAATACACGTAGTTGGTTTCCATCTCGGTCACGGCTTCGACTCTCACACCTGATCTGACACCTCCAACTTCAGGGTAGTCTATCCTGACTATTCCCACCGGTTTCATAATTATTATCATTTTTAATTTAAAGTGTGAAAAATATATGATTAAATTTATTTTAAAATATATTTATAAAAATATACATATGTCACTATTTAATAAAAAAATTATATAAAAATTATAAGTCAAAGTTATATTTTGAAAATAATGTCATTGTCCAAAAAGACAAGAATTATGCAAGTATAAGGAGTACAACTCGGTGTCTAAAGAGACCGATCATTAGGTCGAGCGGTGAGCGTGTGCGGCTGGCACCGCGCCGGCCAACATTCGATCGATGAGATTAGCGCTGGTTTCTCACCAGGGTCTAAATACCTTAAGGGGCCGTTTAGATCTCTTTATTTTAGAAGAATTGAAATATATATAATAGATTAAACTATTTGTCTTAGAATTTGACATTTTATAACTTTCACAAACGCACAAATAACTCTATCTTAAATTTATAAGATGAGAGATAAAAATAGATTTTATAGATCATTGTGCTAGAATTTTATTTTCTAATTTATAGCACACTCTTCAACTCACTTCGTACAATAAAAATGTAACATATAAGTATGTTCTTTGTATATCTAACAATAATTATACAAATATATTCTATATATATAACATATTAGCTTAATTAATTTATGTCTAAATTATAATTACTATAATAAATTCAATTTCAAAGATTCAAACGAGCCCTAATAGTATTTCAGGTACCTCTCAATGCGTGGAGGTAAAAAAAAAGAGACAATACTCCCATCGCACGTCGAAGTTTAGAAGATTTTGACAATCTCTGCAAAGAACACGCTCTTTAATGCTAGTGTAGGTGTAGTTCTGTTCGTGTGCAGGATGTTGCATGTGTTGTGGAGCGTGTGCGCGCGTGCGTTGCCTGGAGCGTAGCCGGCCAGGCTCACAGCATGCAGTCAACCGATGATTGGTTGGCTGCATGAGCCAGGCTCCGCCGGTGCAGCAACCACGTTTGTGTCTGGCTCGCTGGAAATGCGAGGGAAATCCGTTTTTGGTGAGACAGGTTCGTGGCATGCAGCGTTAACAAATAATTAATTATTAATTAGTTTATATTTAGTAATATTAAAATATTTTATTATTGATTAAAATTTAATATAATATCTTAAGTGTTTTATTATATATTTACATTAAAATAATTATTGTTTGGTATTTATTATTTTATTTTTATCTAATGTATTACATAATCATACAATCAACATTTTTTCTCAGCTTGGCTTACTGTATGCGATCTGTCTCATCGAATACGAGCTGTTTTGTATTTGTTCAGCCTATTTACGATGGACCTATCTCATCGGATACGAGCTGGGCTGAGTCAGGTAACCAAACAGATCCTGTATCGGTATAGATGAGAAGCTAAAAAAACCCGGTATCTAAAAAGAATGTATATGAACGACTGTATTCACATTTACGTGTACCACAACCACAAAGACATCATTCCCGCCACTCATAATTTAATTCACATTGTGTCTATGATAACTCAAATTAAATTAGAAGGCCGTAGAAATAATAGTGGCACCACTCATACATGTAGATGTTTTCCATCGCAGTCAAGGCACTACTCCATAGTTTTTTATGAGTGCATCACACAGTACTAAAAAAAACATTTTCGCATGCGGTTTTAAACCCATCTATGCAGGCGGAATGCGATTCCGTCGGTATTCTTAAGCCTGTAAAGATCGAGCATTTCTGCAGGCAAAAATTAAAAACCGCCGACATTAAAAGCTCTAATGCAAATGGTTTTCTAATGACATCCGCATGCATTAGACCTTTCTATGCAGGCAGCCCTCTAGAGCACCGCTGCACAGACCATTTTTCAAAAAAGCTTCTAATGCAGGCTCCGGCCCACGTGGGAGCCGCGCATGGGAGCCCGTGCAGTGCCCGGCACCCGCTTTGGCCTTCGCCGCGCCGCCGACACATGGGAGCAGCCCCGTGCGTGCCCGGCTCCGGCCGACACGCTACCGCCTGCCGAAGCCGACGAGGACTCTGCGCCAGCCGTGCCCCCGGGACGTGCCACCGTCGATGTTTATGAGACCGCCACCGCCGCGCCGAGGAAGATATGGGGGAGGCCGCTCGGTAGACGAGGTCGACACCGCGGACGCTGAGGACGCCGCGCGGAGAGGCCTAGCCGTCGTGGAGGAGGCCCGCCTTGCCGCGCCATGCCCGCCCCGCGCTGGCCGCCGCGCCGCCCTCCGCGCCGATACCGTCATCATCGTGGCCTGGCGGGGAGCCGTCGCCGCCGCGTGGGGAGCCGAGGAAGAGACGGGGGAGAGACGGGGGAGCCGTGGAGCCGAGGAAGAGACGAGCGAGAGACGGGGGAGGCCGCTGCCACCGCAGTCGCCCCTTGCACCACCGCTGTCGCCAAGGACCCGCCCCACCACCTGCTTCGAGGGACCCGCCCCATCGCCGTGCTTCGAGGAGAGAGAGAAAAGGTAGGGGCACGTACGGGGAAGAGAGAAGGAGAGAGGGGCAGGGGCAAGGGGCCCGGGAATACAGGGCTTTAAAGCCACCGCGCGCCTGACAGTTCAACTTTCGGCTCAAGTCACCGCGCGCGTGTACTTCAAAATTTTTTGAGTTCGGTTTCAATGCACGTGGCTCTTATTATGGACGGCTCGCACAAATACTTTTAGTTCAACCGTGATCTTAAAGTTCTGTTTGCATTAGCTAAAATATTTCTGCAGACGGAGTGTTACGAAATCCGCCTACATTAAAAACATCTTCACATGCGGTTATTTTTTTACTCACTTTTTTCTAATGCAAGCGGTTTTATATTGTTCACCACTTGTATTCACCGTGAAGGTGTCGGAACAAATGTTTTTTTTTTTAAGTGACAATACAACCGAGGTCCGCGTGTCCTCGACGTGTAGATCGGTTACATGCTGCATGATGTGGCTGTGCGCAGTTCGGCAGGATCAACAGAGGTGGCTCCGGCCTCTGGCCAGTGCGCGTACCAACATCATCTTCACGACATGTCTCGACCAGGTGCCAGTAGTCTAGAGCCGAGCCTCGCGGCGTACGAAACCATGCATCATCGAGGCGCGTCCCAGGTTAAGGCCCCTTTTTGGTCGAGCTTCTTCATGGCTCTTTACTGATTTTTAGTAAAGCTGTAACAAAAACGACATAGTATAAGAGAGCAGTTTTTCCTTAAATTTAGGTGAAGCCACAAGAAAAAAAAGAAGCATAGAGCTATAAAAATGTGGATTCACTGGTTTTTATACTATATAAACCATCTAGCATCCCACATTTTAAGGAGAAGCATAGGAGAAAACCTTTTGCCAAACATTTTCAAACAAGCTAGAACCAGAATGAGAAAAACCTTTTTATTTAATAAATTAGAGCCAAAATTGTTTTTAAGAAGCCAGAACTCTACTAAATAGACCTAAATTGAGCGACTTACTTCGTTAGGCCCATTCACAGCATACGAAGCCATGCATCAGCGCCCCATGTTCGGGTAGTCTAGGGATTCAATTGGATGAAAAAGAAAAGAAAAAGGAAAATAGTTATAGCACGTAATATTATTATGGAGGTGTGTCAAGGGTAGCGGTACTATATTCAAAAAGTATACTCTCTCTGTTATTTAATTGATGTCACTGTTGACTTTTATCATCAATTTTGACTATTCGTCTTATTCAAAATTTAGTTCAAATGTGTAAACTTTTAAGTTGTGATTCAAATAACTCCAATGATAAATGAAATTATAATAAAATATATGATATTTATTAAATTTTTTGAATAATCGAATGGTCAAAATTTGAGTTAGAAGTAAACAGTGACAACAATTAAAGAACGGAGTAATATGTTGTAGGTTCCATTTCAGAGAAGCTGGCTCTAGAGATGATGTGAATATTATACCTTCTGAAGAAGACTTTAATAGATTTGGACTACAGAAAAGTATAAATTTGCAACGGAAGTCACGACCTCATATAGTATCCAATTTGAGCGTTTAAATACATTCTAGAAAGCTCATGAAATCTACTTTCGTATGGATTCAACCCGACCTTTATACCATACTGGAGTCAGCGGCACTTGTCATTTTTATACAGAAGGTGCTGCGTCACCCCCAACATGAGCCGTTGGCCCGTGTATCAAGTTGAGCCTATTAGGGACATGTCCTAGAGTTTGAAGACGACTCTAGCACCCCTGGTCGTCCTCCATCCTATTGAAAGGTCCCAGCCGCCACCTAGAACACTTGAGTTTTTTTTTGTTATAATTTAGCTCTTATGCAAACTTTCTGATGTTCAGTTGTGTCCAACGATCACCTGTTAGACAGCTTTTGAGAACCCCACCTTGAGAGATTTCAGTGCCTATTTTGTTCTTGCTTGTTATTCGATTGCTTGCAGGAATTGATCTTTGTGATCAGGTTAATCTTACTGTTCTGACGAGGTCAATAACTATTCAGAGTTGATTCTGTGATTGCTAAGTCGCACACGATCTGTTCGTTTGTAATCGAATCATGAGGGTCGACTCTACCAAATCGATAGTTATCATCTCACAAAGAAATCGGGCACTCAACTTTCTATAAAGAGTACTATAATGCTAGAAAAGAAGAGGAACCTCAGAGCACGGCGTTCAGCAATAGGACTCGAAGCGCCCGCGCGCAACCGGCCGATGGAACAGACTGCTGAGAGACTCACGCATATAAGTTGGCCGCAGTGTGGTGTCGCCATGCATGATCGACTCGCATACAAGCCAAGAATGAAGCAGCAAGCACACCAGTGTCGTCGATACCCTCAATAGCGATTTTTCATTCTTTTTTAAACCATCAAATACGTTGTGTTGATACCTAAAAATCACGAAGCCACCGGAGCATCCGGCACGTTGCTGGAGGATCCGGTAGACTCTCTCGGGTTCGGACATTTTTGTCCCGGGCTCCATTTACACTTGGGAGTCATTAGAGCGTAGATTCCACGATCACTTTTATTCTGGGGACAACGAATTAAAATTGTCACATTTAACATCAGTTCAGCAAGGTAAAGAGGAGCCCGTGGTAGATTACCTTAGGCGATTTAGAGAAACTAAGAACCGATGCTTTAATTTGACTATTTCTAAAAAAGATTTGGCCGATTTAACTTTTAACGGTTTGCGGTCACACCTTAGAGAAAAATTGGAGAGGTATGATTTTCTTACACTTGCTCACCTCCAACAAAGGGCTTCGGCTCAAGAAAGCCGAAGCAAAGAGATAAAATATGATCATAAGACCCGCCATAGTGTTCATGTCGTGGAATGCAAATCGGATAGCTCCGATGATGATTCCAGCGACATTTTGGCTGCCGAGTTCGTTTGGCCTTCCAAGGCTAAATCGCTTGCTTGTGATTCGCTCAAGCCGGTTCATAAGAATCGGAAAGACGAGATTAAATTCACCTTTGATGTAGCGAAGTGTGATAAGATATTCGACGAGCTGCACAAAGGTGGAAATATTAAAATTGCTTACACTTTACCATCGATGGATCAAATTAAGCGTAGGGCTTATTGCAAATGGCATAATTCTTACTCTCACGCTACTAATGATTGCAATGTTTTTCGTCAACATGTCCAATCGACCCTTAATGAGGGACGATTGAGTCTTAAAAGAGATGCAGATTGACAAGCACCCCTTCCCCGTCAACATGCTAGAGTTCAACCTCAAAGTATTGATTCGGCCTCATCAAGCCAATACAACTAAGGGGAAGAATGTGATTATCAGAGAGGAGATGCCTATTTCTCCTAGTGAGAAAGGGGTCTCTAGGAAGGTGGTGCTTAAGAAGTCATCCGAAGGTCAAGAGTCCCTCAAAGTCACCATCCAAAGCTCTAGACCCGGGGGGCAAGTTCCACAGCACAAGATAATAAAGCCGAAGAATCCAGAGGTCGGCAAGTGGAAGATAAACCAAGGTAAAGCCACGGGTCGGACAATGGGGCCTAAAAACGTCTTCGACTGTCTCATAGCTAAGTACAATAATCAAAAGACCGATTTGAATAATCGGTATATGAAGCGGCCAAGGTCACCACCTAAGGGAGGCAGTCCGCCTAAGAAGGAGATGAGGCCAACCATAAATATGCACGGGCCTCATCCTCCTTTTTCTTAACATGGCTTCGGAGTGCCGCCACCGTGGTTCCATCCTATGCCTTGACCACCGTTTCCGGTGTGGCATCCGTACATGGGACCATAGATGTCCGTGCCACCGATGCCAATGCCACCAATGCCTGTTCCACCGATATCATACCGGCCATTTCATCTAAGGTGGAACGGACCGAGAGGAGATGTCTTCACAAAGCTCTCTAACCCTATTCCGGATCGGGCGAAATCTCAACCGATCAAGGATCAAGGAGGGAGCTCCAGCACCGCACCTAAGTAAGAGTAGCGCCCGAAGCAAGGTAACGAACCTGTTCCTTCACCGCTGTCCATCAAGAGAACGCATCCGGAGATGTCGTGAAAATCGGCACAACCGATGTCAAGATTGGGGGAGTCATTACAGGACCGATCACCTTGGATGATCCGGTTACAAAGGCCTGCCATGACCATGAAGCTAGTAGCAGTAAGAGCTCCTCTAAGTACACGCAACCGCGGTGGTGTCCTAGTTTGATCCACACGCAGAAGAGGAGGCGGAGAAGAAGAGGGACGAGGTTTTCCATGAGATCAAGCCAATGGTCTCTCAAGGTAAATAGTGGAAGGTTAAGGAGCCCGAAGTTCCTACTCCACCGGTAACGGAGGGAGTGGAGGCTACTCCGAAACCGCTTGGTTTGGCCGACGCCGTCTTGGGAGAGGACTCTACAACGCCCTCGCCCACGGGAGACATCGATATGTCCGAGTTCGACGACGATGATCTCTTAGACTATGAGCCTACACCGCCTCGGGAAGGTATGGACGTTAACACCATTTGGTTATTTCTTTCTGGCTATTCACTTGTAGAGGACGAAGAAGTCATGGCACAGTTCAATTTTGGTCCGAAAAGTGCTATCTTCGAGAAGCCCGAAGAATCAGAGAACCATTTGAAGCCTCTCTATGTGAGAGGTCACATCAATGGAAAACCGATTTCTCTGATGCTTGTAGACGGCGGTGCTATTGTTAATCTAATGCCGTATTCTTTGTTTAAGAAGCTAGGTAAGGCCGATGACGAGCTCATCTGGACCAACATGACTTTAAACGGTGTGGGAGGAGGAGACCCTATTGAGGCCAAAGGGGTCGCTTCTATGGAACTCACCGTTGAGAGCAAGACCATGACTATCACTTTCTTTGTTGTCGAAGTGCGTGGTAGTTACAGTTTGATTTTAGGGCGTGATTGGATTCAATGCCAATAGGTGTGTGCCTTCTACTTTACACCAATTCTTGATCCAATGGGTTGGTGATGATGTAGAGATTGTTCATGCGGATGCATCGGCTTGTGTTGCTGTAGCCGAGTCGTCGTCTTTGCCGCATGACACCGTCAAGTGCTTGACCGGTTTAGACTTGACAGATTATAATTTTCTTAGTGTAACTAAAGATAGATTTGTACCGGTCAATGTAAAGCCGATGGAGAATCGGCTCAATCATATAATATGATTTAATGGATTCTAATCTTGATTGGTTTCAAAAGAGAGTGGAGCACTATCGGTCCAATACGAATGATATGTGTGAAGCCTAGAAAAAATGGAGGATATGGATAAGTTAGGACAAGGATTCACATCGGCCGATCCTCTTGAAGAAGTGAATCTTGGCGATGAAGAAAATCCGGGACCAACTTATATAAACAAAAATCTGAAAGCCGATTATAAAATAAAATTAATCGGTTTGCTAAAAGAATATGTTGATTGTTTTGCATGGTCTTATAATGAAATGCCCGAGTTGAGCCGCGAGCTAATTGAACATCGGCTTCTAATAAAATCTAGTTTAGACCTTTTAAACAACCGATGAGAAGATTCAACCCTAATATGCATGATCGGATTAAAGAAGAAATTAATCGATTACTTGATGCAAAATTCATATGACCTTGCAGGTATGCGAAGTGGATTTCTAATATCGTGCCGGTGGAGAAGAAGAACATCGGTAAGATCAGGGTTTGCATTAATTTCAGAAATTTAAATAGAGCCACTCTTAAAGATGAATATCCTATTTCCATAGCCGATATGTTGATTAATGATGCTTCCGGCCAAAGAGTCATTAGCTTTCTTAATGGTAACGCGGGTTACAATCAGATTTTCATGGCCAAAGATGACATGTCTAAAACCGCCTTTAGGTGTCCTGGTTTTGTAGGTTTGTTTGAGTGGGTTGTTATGACTTTTAGGTTGAAGAATGCGGGTGCCACATATCAAAGAGCCATAAACTTTATTTTTCATGATTTACTCGGTGTTATCATGGAGGTTTACATAGATGATGTGGTCATTAAATCGACCGCTTTAGATTCTCACTTGGCCGAATTACAGCTCACTTTGAACCAAATGCCTTGTTTTGGTTTAAAGATGAACCCACTCAAATGTGCATTTGGCGTATCAGCTGGGAAATTCTTAGGTTTTATCATTCATGAGAAGGGCATAGAAATAGATCCTAAGAAGATAGAAGCAATTAAGAATGTGCAAGCTCCTAGATGTAAGAGAGAGTTGCAAAGCTTCTTAAGAAAAGTGAATTACTTGAGGCGGTTCATATCCAACTTGTCAAGAAAGATTAATGCATTCACTCCTATTCTTCGGCTAAATAATGAAGCCGAATTTACTTGGGGGGCAAAACAGCGGGAGGCCTTTGAGAAAATCAAGGAATACTTGTCTTCACCACCGATTCTTAGGGCACCTAAGGGAGGAGTCCCTTTCCGTCTGTACATGGCGGCGAAGGACGGTGTGATTGGCGCTGTTTTGACACAAGAAGCCGAATGAAAGGAATGGGTAATCACATACGTAAGCCGACACTTGGTAGATGCGGAAACAAGGTACACTCTCATTAAAAAACTGTGCTTTTCCTTGTACTATGCTTGCACCATGTTGAGGCATTATTTATTATCTAGTACTTGCGTAGTTGCTTGTCAAACCGATGTTATCAAACATATGTTGTATAGACCAATTTCTAGTGGTAGACTTGGTAAATGGGCTTATGCATTGATTGAGTATGATTTGTCTTATGAGTTGTTGAAATCCATGAAAGGCTAAATTATTGCTAATTTCATTGTAGAACATCAGATTGATTTAGAGCATGATTTAGATGTTGATTACATCATTTTTGCCCCTTGGAAACTATATTTTGGTGGATCGGTTTGTAAAGAGGGTCAAGGTGTTGGCGTGGTTTTAGTATCCCCTAATGACGCACACTTTGAATTCTCTAACCGATTGGAATATGATTGCACCAATAATCAAGCCGAATATGAAGCATTGTTGTTCGGTTTAGAGATTTTGGAATTCATAGGAGTCAAGCTTATAGAAGCATTCGGTGATTCGTTGTTAGTAGTGCAAAAAATTTTTAGAAATTTTCAATGTCTAGACGAATCATTGAATGCCATTCTAAATAAATGCCTAGACATCATTAGAAAAATGGCTGAATTTAATATATATCATATGCCTAGGCTAGAAAATAGTAAAGCCAACGAGTTGGCCCAACAAGCATCGGGTTATAACGTTAGTAGAGGTAAATTTTCAGTTAGTAAAAAATCGATGCTTGGGATGCTAGAAGTGAGTCATTCGGACGCCCGTGCAAATGGAGACGGTACTGAATTAGTTGACTGGAGGTCACCCATAATTTCATATATTCGTGATCCAACTAGAAGTGTGGATAAAAAGGTTCGGCATGCAGCTTTTAAGTATACCTTGATTGATGGTGATGATTTACTTTTGAAATGTTTGGGTGATGATGAAGCTAGAGTTGCCATGGGAGAAGTTTATGAGGGTATTTGTGGTACGCATCAATCGGCTCCTAAAATAAAATAGTTGTTAAGAAGAGTCGGGTTCTATTGGCCAACCATGGTTGTTGATTATTATCGCTACTATAAAGGGTGTGAAGAGTGCCAAAAGTTTGGAAACATCCAATTGGCACCCGCAGCCATGATGAACCCCATTATAAAGCCATGGCTATTTCGAAGATGGGGATTGGACTTCATAGGGCAAATACATCATCCATCTTCAAAGGGGCATCGTTTCGTGTTGGTTGAAACAGATTACTTCACAAGTGGACCGAAGCGGTGGCTCTCAAGAATATGACGCACAAAGAGGTAATTGAGTTTCTTACGAGCATATTGTTCATAGATTCGGCATTCCTCAAACTTTGACAACTGACCAATGTACTTCATTTACATCCGGTCATGTTAAAGAGTTTGCTGAATCCTATGGGATTAAAATTCTCAATTCCTCTCCGTACTACGCTCAGGCCAATGGTCAGGCCAAATCTAGCAATAAAACATTAATTAAACTTATTAAGAAGAAGATTGAAGACCATCCTAAAAGATGGCATGAAGTATTATCGGAGGCATTATGGGCTCATCAGATATCTAGACATAGTGACTAAGGTGACACCCTATGAGCTTGTATATGAACAAGAGGCTGTTTTACCCGTCCAAGTAAATATAAGAGCTCTAAGATTAGCTAGACAAAATAGTTTGTCTACCGATGAGTATAAGACGTTGATGCTAGATAATATTGATGAAGTCACCGATAAGCGTTTAGATGCTTTGAGAGAAATAGAAAAAGATAAGGCACGAGTTGCTAGAGCCTATAACAAGAAGGTGAAAACCAAAACTTTTCAAGTGGGCGAATTAGTATGCAAAACCATTCTGCCCGTAGGCTCAAAAAGCAATAAGTTGGGAGGGGCCATACCGAATAGTAAAAGTCATTGCCGGCAATGCGTATATGTTGGAAGACACTCAAGGGGAATTGCTACCTAGAGCCCTTAATAGCCGATATTTAAAAAAGTATCATCGGCAAGAAGCGTAAAGGAAATGGCCAATATTACTGAATATCGTAGCCGAAATTAGTGCAATGGCCGATGAGTCAAGGGAACCATCGCCCTTAAAGGTTTTTGGGTGCTTAAATGTTTTATGGTGCAGGAACTTCACCGGAAAACAGGGGGCACATGTTGACACCCAAAAATCACGGAGCCACCGGAGCATCCGGCACTTGCCGGAGGGTCCGATAGACTCTCTCGGGTTCGGGCATTTTTGCCCACCGGAGAGTCCAGTAGGCCCTCTCGGGTTCGGACAGTTTTGCTCATCGGAGTGTCTGGCAATGTGCCAGAGGGTCCGGTAGGCGCTCTCGGGTTCGGACAGTTTTGCCCACCGGAGGGTCCGGTAAGCCATCTCGGGTTCGGACAATTTGCCCATCGGAGTATCCGGCAACGTGTCAGAGGGTCCGGTAAGCCCTCTCGGGTTGCTCGGATTTACACGACGGACCATCCGACACTCTACCAAAGACTCCGGTTACCGGAGTATCCGGCAACTTACCAGAACCTCCGGTAATCCCGATTTTTGGAAAGATCTCAGCGGATTGATTCTAATTTCTTTTCCAATCCGTGGGATTAGTTGCCTTGCGGGACAAGATCTTCCCACCTCTTTATAACAGAGACTCCTAGCCGATTGAGGGCATCCCAATCGAACCTAAACTCAAGCCTTTAATTTTATCCTTCTCCTATCCCGAAGCCCCTTACTCGACCCCTGCTGTCCTTCCTTTGTCCGGACGACGACCGAAGGCGATCCGGCTGGCCTGATCGAGTCCGGATCAACCCTACGATGATTCTCCTCCGACGGGGTCTCTTTCGAGGCGGGATTTTTGAGGTGCTGCTCAAACCCGGCGTTGAAGAAACATCGACATTCCCGCACACGGACGTGCGAGCGGTGTGATGTCCCAGGACCGTTCCGACGTCAACACGTCGCCATTTCAATCTTTACCATACAAATAATAAGGCTTTCATTTAGAGCCGCTAAATACATATTTGTACTTCAAAACATATCATTTTTAAAATTTTAATATTTTATTGTTTTATATTGTGTTAAGGATAAACATAATGTGAGTTGCAATGATGTTAACAATATAATAAAAATAATATGTTACTATACAATATATTTACATAATATAAAAGAGTAAAAATATTAAAAATTCATAAAAATGGTATGTTTTAAAGAAAAATATATTTAGAAGCTACAAATGAAAAGACTACGAATTAAGTGGTCAAGATTAAAAGTTAAATGTATTTGATGGTAAGAATTGAAAAATCTCCATTCTTGATCATCCTACCCTTTTGTTTATGCAAGGTTTAAACCGCTTAAACTGACCGGTCTTCGTGGTTTTTGATAAATTTATAAGTTTCAAAAAAATTAAAATTAAAAAAATAAAAATCTAAAAATTGGTCAAATCGACCAAAAACCAGTGATACCGGTAGAACACCGGTCAAACAGATTTCAATTCAAAATTCAAAAAAAATCAAAACCAGAAAAATGGTCGGCAAACCAGAGAAATTGAGCGGCTTTCGTTTTAAAACCTGATTCTTCTATTTGTTATGGTTTTTACGGTTTATCGCTCGATTTTAACAAAAAAAAACCTATGCGCACCCGCAAAACACGATGCCGCAGGACCAACATGATCAGATCATGCCGCTTATCATCAGCCTGCGAGGGAGCCGAAGTCTAGCCATGCCGTGGTCTCAACCCAGCACTTCCAGGTTCCGCAGAAATATAAACTACTCGATAATGTTCAGGGTGGCTGCGTCGACTTCCACCATGCCGAGATAAGCTAGACAAGTAATCATAATTTGACATCAGTGGCAATTTTCACCAGCAGGAATAATGAAGAGGACAAGAATATTGCAATCGTGTTTTGTTGCTGCGACAGCATCCAACCAATCTCCAGAATTAGTAATAGAAGCAGAGCTAGCAAGGATATGATACACGGAGGCCTCTGTAGAACCAAATTTCTATTAAATCAGGCACGTTATTTGTATCACTCCAGGTTTTGCCACGTTTGTATCTGATTTGTGTGCCCTAAACTGATGTTTAACTATTTCACAATTTCACCATGGCCCAAACTTTGCTCGAATCTTGACAGCAGGCAGGCACCGGAGCATACAATTGAACACAGAAATACATATAATCTCAAAAAATAAAACTTAAAACTTCAGGCGAATGAACCAACAGGCAGAGTTCATTCCGAGGAGATAATCTATCGTTAAAAAGGAACAACAAAATCACATGCATACAACTAACTTCCATCAAAACGGACATGGGAGTTCCTGCCGGCGAATCTTGACGAGAACCCATGCTTTCGTGCACTCGGGGAATACTTTGACCTTGGCGACGCATAACCGTGGTTGCGCTTTCTCGACGACTGAGGTGTGAAGTAGTCACCATCACCGGGGGAGAACAGGTGATTGTTGTATCGCTTCTTGGGAGTGGATGGAGAAGGCCACCCCTTGGACTTGTACTTCTTGAATGGTAGATCATCCCAATCATCATCACCGTTCCAACAACCCCTAGCTTTGGATTTGCGCCTAGATGTATCCATTCTGTCCTCAAAGTGGGGACTTTTCCTTTTACTTGATTTACGGGCATCATAGGGAGCTGATCTTGTACCGAAGTCCTTTCCTCTATCCTTTCTCCCACTATGTGCTGATAACTCACCTTTGAATCGATTAGACTGCAGAGAAAAAAACAGAAATGTTCATGAGAGAGATATACACTGGCAATTTGCATTAGCAGGTAGTTTGTGAGATGCTTCTAGTTCTAACAACCTTAGCATGCTTTGTGCAGCCACGCGCGAAATGACCTTCCTCACCACATTTGTAGCATACAGTTGGAGTTGCCACAGCACTGGTTTCCCTGCGTTGCTTGGCACAGCCCTAAAACAGAAGGTTCATCATTAATCACCTGCCATTGAAAGCAATAAACAAATAGTGGAACTAATACTTTCTAGGTATTAGAACTTACCAAACCAGTATGACCAGATTGGGCACAATTGTAACAGGTAAGTTCTTTGGGATAATTATCCAAGAAGTCAGCACAACATAGATGACCATTCTGCTTACACACATAGCATTTTATTTCCTGCATTATTAAAGACATAGGCATTAAGGGGCAAAGCTCTTCTGTGCATGACTAGGACATGAGAATTTAAACTCAGGCTCATAGCTGGGTATTGTTGCACAAAATATAATAATATAAGAAAAACAATCATCTTGGCATAGATACCTTAATACATTATATTGAAATAATTGTGCATTTGGATTTAGGGATTGAATTACCATTAAATGGCAGGAAAGGACAAGCATAAAACTTACTTGGTTCAGATAGCTAAGCAACCTAAAAGCCAAACTATCTACCATAAACAATTTGTACCAAAAAAGAAAACACTATCTAAAATACAATTCTTACTTCAGAATAACACTAGAGGAAAACATTGCCTTCATTCTTAATCAGGCAACCAAACCAATAAACAAATTGGAGGAAAGCATGGCAAACAAAAGCTGACCTTGATGTCATCTGGTGGATAGTCATTGAAGCATCCAAACATATCATGACCTGTTTCTCCACATCTTAAACATAGAGTGGACTGCTGATTATTCTTCTTGTGTTTATCAGGGCAGTCTTTTGCCATATGACCACCTTGCTTGCAGATGAAACAGTCTTGACCCTGTGAAAAATAATAAAGAACTTTTTCCTTTAGATCAATGCTGATCACCAGCAAGAAAACATTTCCACCACAACATCAGGGCAAAAGATACAGTTTATAATCGCCGAACAAATGCGTAATTCAACAACAACAACAACAAAGCCTTTTTGTCCCAATTAAATTGGGGTAGGCTAGAAATGAAACCCCCAAGAGACAAACCATAAAGTTTTTTTTCTTTTTTTTAAAAAAAAGGAAGGTAAAAAGAAGATAAAAAAGAGAAGAAAAGAGGAAACAAATGTGTAATAATGAAAATAAAATCAAGTAAGCAGGTTTGCAAAAAAAACAAAAGCATGCTATATCAATGGGAAAAACTGCCACCCTATAGTTTAGTGTGCACTGGCAAGCGTGGCATGATGGAATACATAGGCATGCATGACAAATAGATAGCATTCTTTTCAAATGGTGTGAACAGAGCTTGAAAGCAAGTTACTGGAATCAGATGACCCATAGCACGATATATACAGGAGAGCAACTTAAATAAATCGCAATGGTGGGACTCAATTTGAAGAAAACATAGGTGTTCTACTATTTTCAGATCTATTATGTTTCAAAACAACAACAACAAAACCTTTTTTGTTTCAGATCCATATGACTGGATGAACAAAAACATTAGCATGGTCATGATGTTCTAACATGTACCGAATTTTGCTCTTGCCTGAATAACAAGTGCTAATCGAGATGCAGAGGACAAACAGGAAAGAGATATTGTTACAATAATCTAAGCAAGATGAACTTCTTAAAAGAATGAGTTGAAATAACCTCCAATGCAGAAAGATTATACTCAAAACACAATAACCAAAAAAAAATAGAATGAGCTCGGCAAGGGCATGAATGGACATACCCAAGTCACCGAGCGATAATCCCTCGGAGCAAGGGAGACCAACCTGCGTGCACTTCTTAGGATTGTGCCCGTACAGCCCACAAATAAAGCAAGGTTTCTTCCTTTTCTCCATTTGGCAGTTTGCAGTTGTGTGGCCTTCCTCACTACAATTAAAGCAAGTCGCCAATAAAGTTTCCCCAGGATTGAAGTACCTTGGTATACGCTGGTCATAAGCATAAACAATATGAGGACCAACTTATGTCACTTGCTCAAATACTAGAAATAACTTGTCACTCACAAGAAGCTTCCGCAGAACCACGTTGTCAGATGCGGGACCATCAACCCCATCTTCAGTCAGCACCGATTCAGCTGTGCCAGCTTGCCCCTCCTGGATGCCTCCAACCTTAAGCCCAAAGGAACAAACCCACTAATTACAGAGTGACCAACAAAAAAGTAGGTGCTGAGTGAGTAATAAAAAACAGCAAAGGATTTACATGTAATGGTTTGCAATCCTCTTTTTATATTCATAACAAATTGAGAGCAACAAAAAGGTGTTTGTAATTTATTTGTGTTTCATTGATTATTCCTACTGATATAGAAAAAAAAAACCCTCTTGCTTTAGCCAAAATTTAAGCATTCAACCAATGTCCAACCCTACAACAGAAGGAAAGCATACGCTTTATTTCAGGGCTACGATGCAATCGTTTCAATAGCTTCCTCTTAGCGCATACTAGGGGCAGTTCAAGCAAGCAATTACATGTTAACTTGATTGTATCTCGTATCGTTTAACTAAAATCTCCTAAATCCAACGTGCATTCGACCGCGGAATCGAACACATCATATCCAACGAGCAGGAGAAAGGGGAAGGGAATGCTCAAGCTCACCTCCTCCTCGCCGGCGTTCCCCACCGCAGCTGCCTCCTTCCGCTGCTTCTTCTTCAGCTTGCGCCTCTGCTTCTTCCTCTGCTTGCTCCGAGGCTCCGACGCCTCGCCGAGCTCCACCACGCCGTCCTCGTCAACGTCCTCGTCGGACGACGGCGACGGCGCGTCCGCCGACCCGCCCCTCCGGGACTTCCGCTGCCGCCGCGCCGCCCGCGCAACGATCTCAAGGCTGAGGTCCTCGTTTCCCAGTTCCTCCTCCTCGTCGTCGTCGTCGTCGTCGTTCCGCCGCAACTCCTCGGGAGGAGCGCCGCCGCCGACGTCGTCGTCCTCGAGGTCAGGGTCGCGCCGCGCCCTCGAACGCCAGCGCTGAGCCATAGGCGGCGGAGGTGTCGCTTTGGAGAAGGTGGTGGCGGCGGCGAGCTGGGAGAGGTGAGGGAGGAGCAACCCTAGGGCGCTGGATCCGGAGGCCGCGCACCGGGGTAGAGGTGTGAGGTGAAATCCCGAGTCGTCGGGCTCGGGCCAGGGCTTTGGTTTCGCCTATTCGTGTGGCCCCCCGTAGTCGGAAGAGGTGGGCCCCTTTAGTCAGCCATATTAGAGACATCGCTGGTGGGTCCAGAGCGGCCAGATCGAAAGAGCAGTGCTGGTCCGGTGATGGGAGCGAGTGAAGCTCCAACGTCAGATATTCGATCGACGGCTGAGATGTAACCAGGGAGGATTTGAGACTGCATTCTTTTAAAGGCCTTTTAATGGCCAAAATCCGGTGACAGAAGTAAAAGGGCACTTGCTTGATAGCCGACATAGGCGTTTGGATCGACGCTGCCGTCCGCGTATCAAAAGTTTTCTCACCTGTGCGTGCGTGATATAGACAGCATTTAGATGGCAGTTAACATATAGCTCATCCACGTATAACAATGTCATCGTAGTTCATTTATTCGTCAATGCGAGGGCATGGTACGGGACGCCAACGCGAGGGCGTGTGCGGGCAGACCAAGTTTTAGCGATATGCATTTTGGTCAAAACCAAATGCACCTTATCAAAACTTTAATGTTCTTATGTGGTTATTTTTGCTGCATTGTTAAAATAATAACGTGCTATGGAAAAGTAACATCCTGGGATTCAAGTATAAGCATTGTCCATAAAAAAAGACCCTACACACGAGATCCGCTCGACCATCCTATTCCCACCCTAGCCGATGATGATGGCTCTGCCTGTCACTCCACTCCTCAGCCTCCACCCATCGAAAGCTAATGAGATACTCTAGCTGAGTCCTCCTTCACCTCAACCTTGGTCCTCCTGCCGACGAGGTATGCCCTCGCCCTGGCCAGTGAGCACCCCCAGGCATTGAGGTTGGCGAGCACTGCCCTCTTGTGTCCACCTCTCTACCATATCCTGTCCCGATAAGGCCCCCCTAGCCTTGAGGTCTGTCGCTCACTCGATGAGTCCCGCCTTATCGCATTCACCCCCACCATCCTCCTACCGAGGAGCTCCACTTGTCCGATGAGCTTGCCCAACCTCGCATCTTTGAACAGTAGTCCCCCTGACGCTCCACCCAGCAAAGAACCCTCTCCTTTTTTTGTGGGTTGAGAGGTTCGCTCAATCCCCTGCTGTCGAGCGGCGCAGCATTCCCCGTAGGGGTAAAAGTGGTTTTTTCGCTTGTTTCCTGTCCAAATGGTTCAAACATAGAACACCCCTTTTCTCACAGACGGGTGAAAGTAGAATTTTGGTTTATTTCTCATGTTAAAACTTACAAACTTATTACAAAACATCAATTCATTAGACTTCTAGCGTGTCGCACTTACAATATGTTGTCTTTTTTTTTCATCTTGTTTGTTTTTTTAAAGGAACCGATCTTATTTGATTTGAGATTCACGTTTATCCTGCGTAAGGAAGGGAATTGATTTGCTTTGATTTAATTTGATCTGAACTTAGCCTTTTCTATTTTTATTATAAGGAAACGGATGAATCGAAGGGGGGCAAGGTAAAAAGGTGAAAACCCAAAATGAACTAAATGATTCTACGACGTGTTGCTGCAGAAATTTATAAAATGATTAAATAATATTATGAAAATATAATCCAATAGTTAATAATGAAAATTTTATCTATCTTTACCAATTTCAGAGACAATAGCGGTGATAATACTAGCCATTAAGAGAATTAGCTGTCAAGACATATCTACGAAATCAAAGCATGAGCAAAAAAATAATTACTTACTTGAGCTCTATTGAATCTTGAAGTCTAGAAAACAACTTTTTTTTTTCAAGCATTCAGATATTCTTCTCTGAACATAGATGCCAATTCCCTAGGGCCACTTGCTTCACTCTTGATTTTGACTCTATAGGATAATATAAAAAATGCGGATTACATGACAGTATCTAAATCACTAAAAAATTAAATAAAAAAACATTTGAACGGTACAAATTAAAGAATCAAGACCAAGTTTAGCAAACAAATAACAAATTAAGAACCAATAGGTAGAACCATAGCACAACAGAAAGAAGAAAAGGCAATATGGTTTGATGGATCGTTACCACACCACTGATAGCAGTGATAGGAGTATTAATGTCATTAGAGCATCTCTAAAAGCTCCTTAAAATTTCACCCTAAAAGCAACTTTTAGGGACAGCCCAAAAAATTTAAGAGGTTATTCTTCTTCCCTCCTCCAACAACACCCCTAATTGGACCCTCAAAATTAGTTGAACATGATTGGATCGTTTTAACCTAGCAGGATCAATTGACCGATCACAGACAACACAGACTCGAATACGATCGTTAAATCTTCGTTTCTCATGAACGCATCAACTCGAATACTTCAGTGAACTATGTTGATTTCATCCAGAAAAATATCTACCATCTGTAAAAGCATCATCACAATCATGATCCATGTTGATTTCATCCAGAAAAATTATTTGAATCTAAGCTATGGTCATACAGAGATCACAGGAATAAATTAACACTGAAATTATGAAAACAGAGACACATGCAACCTGTAAACAGCGACACAGACAGCCACAGAGACACATACAAATATAAACATGGTTCTGACCGAACATTGTTCATAAGAAAATAGAGGCACCTAGATTTGAGAGCACTCAACACTGACAGCTAGTCCAAAAAGTAAACGAAAACACTGACACATAGAATCCTAAGTTTCAACCTAACATTGTTCATAAGAAAATAGAAGCACCTAGATTTGGCCTCCGACGCACCCCTGGCTCCCCATACCTCCTCTACCTGGCAGGTGAATGCCGCAGGACAGCTATGCAGTGTAGCAGTCGAGGGGGCAGCAGTTCATCTGGTGACGAAGCGGGCGAAGCGCAGGTGTTGTGGGTGCGGCCGAACGCCGCGAGGATGGCAGACTCGATGACGGAGCCCGCTGCATGGTTGGTGACGGGCGGCTCTGGTGGAGACCACGGAGACGGTGGGTCTCGGAGATGGCAGGCCTCAAAGGCGACGAGAAGAGAGGACAGAGTGACGGCTTTCATTGGCGCGAAGTGAAAAAAGTAGCGCAGGGAGATTATAGGGGAGCCGTAAAAGTCCCCCGAATCTAGGTGCGGATGGGGGAGTTTTTGGGGGAGGCGGGAATAGAGGGGAGTGTTAGGAGCTGTTGGAGAGAAGTTTTTACACAATTTTCTTAAATTTTGATTTAAGGGGAGCAATTGGAGGTCTCTTAGAGATGCTCTTAGCACTATTAGCATAGCAACACCTTAATTGACTGTAGTAATGTTTGTTAATAGGCTTTCATAAATACCATTAGCATCATTAGTGTAATAACTCTTTGATTGGCTGTAGTAACCAAAGCGAGTGCGAGTGAGAAGAGGAGGAGGCAGAATATTAAATCATGAACGGTCGGGATGGTTGGAAGGATTGTGATCGGACGATGCAAACAAAAATAATGACGTGAATTCATGAGAGAAAAGATAGCGGGGACAATTATATAAGTATTATAGATACTTTTTTTTAGAAAAGGAAAACATCAGCTGAAATCCCAAATTACCATCCATCCGCCTTGCAAGCAAGGTTTTTGTTATCGTTTGAACTGGTAAAACCGGTCGGGACCTGTGTAACCAATATCGTACAAATCATAAAAACCGGTCAAAATTGTTTCAAATAGAAAAATCAAAATTTGAACGAAATTTGCTCGAAAACTGGTCAGTTTTTCTGGTTTATCGTGTGGTTTCACCAGTTTATTGATCTGTTTTTCCGATTTTATCGGTTTCCATGTTTCAAAAATTGAAACCCATCTGTTTCAACGGTTTGCCCCTCGGTTTTTATTCCAAAATTTTTCAAATCTTTAATTTTTTTAAAATTTTAAAACAAAGTAAAACCGACCAAACTGATTTCACTGAAAACCGTGAAAACCGACCGGTTTTGAACAGTTTTGTAAACCTTGCTTGCAAGGTGCAAAGTCCTCCATACTCCACAGCCGTACTTGCCCTTCTCTTTTCGGCTACTCATCTACGAGGCCCCGCCTCTTGCCACGCAACTGCCACAACCGGAAATCGAATGTTTGCCGAGTGCACGAAGGTTTGCCGAGTGCAATTCCTCGGGCACGTCGAGTGTCACACAAACAACGCACAGCGTACAGAAGACACTCGGCAAACCCCCATTTTGCCGAGTGTCTTAAGCCCAGCTCTCGGCAAACCATCTGCATGCCGAGTGTCAGGTTCCCTGCACTCGGCAAATCTGATGACTGTTACAGTTTGTCGAGTGCCTGCCGTTAATACTCGGCAAAAAGAATATTTGCCGAGTGTATTCCGAGAACACTTGACAAATGTATATTTTGTCGAGTGTTTTTTATAGACACTCGGCAAAGAATTTGATTTTTTTTCCTCACCTGCTCTCCTAACTTTTTTTGCTGCCCACATACTGTGTATGCTACTCCATGTTAAAATTTGGTACATTTTTTGGTCTTTTTGTTATATTTAGTTAATTTATTTCATTTAATAGAATTTTTGGAGATAAGTCAAATTTGAACTGCAAGTGATTCGAATAATGCAATAAAATGAATAAAAAATTATATTTATGTTATTGAGTCTAATGTGAGACCTTATCCGAGAAGTAATAGAAAATTTTGAACATCTTTGTTCACAAAACATGATCATAAACATGTGGCCGAATTGTTTTAAAATTCTATAAAAAACAAACAAAGTCTGAAAATTATGAGATTTGTCAAGATCTCATGATATCATATGTGAAACATGTGATAAAAAATTGAGCGTGTTTCGCACAAGTTGTCACGTATGCTGCTTACAAATTGAAGCATCTTCAAACAAGAATCTTACTATTGAGAAGGATTCTTTAAGATTTAGAGTCAAAATGATGGTCGAGTTGAGGTTTCACTTCAAAACTTTTTGTATAGGAAATAACCAACATAGATTGTTTCATGTGAAATTTTGGTGAATTTTCGGATCGGTTTGATAATTTTAATCAATTTACTACAATAATAGAACTTTAATTGGTATAAATTGATTTTGAGTTATAACTGCATGAAATAATGGTCTAATATTCGTGCAAGCATGGAATATGCATTGTTGAGTGAATTTGACAAGGTATTTTCAAAGCACATTCGAATAAATTTAGTAAAACACATTATAAAAAAGAATAAAAGAATAAAATAAAAATAAGGTTTGCCGAGTGTCAGCCAGTAGACACTCGGCAAACACAGTATTTGCCGAGTATCATAGGCTGGACACTCGACAAACCTGGCGGTTTTTTTAAAAAAAAGAATACTCTATGTTTGCCGAGTGCCAGGATCCGGGCACTCGGCAAACCCGATCTAGCACTCGGCAAACAAGATGTTTGCCGAGCGCCAGTATCTGGGCACTCGGTAAAACCGATCTGGCACTCAGCAAACCGTTCTAGCACTCGGCAAACAATACGACAAGAAGACTTGTCTGCCCTTCCCGACTGTCACTCACACACACACCCGCCCGTCGCGCCCTGCCCCGGCCTCGGCCTCGTCCCGGCGCGCGTCGCCCCCCGTCGCGCTGTAACGACCTGGATTTTCCTTACCTTTCGATAAGACCCGATCTTCTGTGACTTCGCTAATCCCAGAAGTTTGGCAAGCACGACATCACAAGCGATCAATCAAGAAACCACAACAAAAATATTAAACAAGAAACAAGAATAGAAAATAGCAGGTCAAAGTGAAATTATTCGAATAAAATCCTCCAAAGGGGGTCCATCGGTACGCAGGCCGAAAACATCTCAGAGCAAATATATCACTATCGAGAATCCATCAAGAGCGACAGCGAAAGCATCAACATGGCAGCAGTAGCGAACCTTCTCCACACAGGCTAGCTCGAGCACAGGAGCGGACATCACGGACCGTCAGAGACATAGTCAAAGTCGAAGCTGAGAGTATCCTCTGAAAACAACAAATTAGAAAGCCGTGAGTACGAATACTCAGCAAACCGTGTACTACCTAACAACAATGTATGCATGCAAATGGTTTCAAGGATAAATGCATGGCTCAAGTGCTAAATGCGAGTTTAAAACATTTTATTTTACTTAAAGGATGCAAGAAAGCTTTATTTTTAAACTGTCAAATTCTATTATCTTGCCCCGCCGAGATCTCCGTTATCTCGGACAGGGGTTCATTTTAAATGCCGGTGTAACCTCTACAGACGGCCACAGCTCAAAGGCTGGAGTCCAAAACATTTTGAAAAAGGAGAGGAGCAAGAAAAATAAAACTACTCAACGAGAAGCACAACTCAGGGGGGTGTCCTACCAAAAGGACATGGCAATGCGCATCGACTAAAACTCTGCAGAGGTTATGCACCTGGACCCATGAGAAGCGTCATCGGAAACTACCGTTGTAGTCCCGACTAACACACAAGACCCGTCCATAAGCTTTAACTAGCGTCATCCGTCCTCCAAGATAGAAATTCTAAAAGCCTACGCAATCGAGTCTTGTAGCTGTGAAGAGCCTACCACTGATTAAGTGGGGTATCTCGATCTTATGTGGGGAGTCAGAGCTCTACACCACACTAACACAACATCGCCAACCCACGGGTAAACAACCAGTCTCGGCAAGCTTGAAGATCAAGCCAATTGCCCATACAGAGTAACGTGGTGTGCATGGCTGTCAACTGAGCGTACAAAGCTCGAAAGACTCGGTCTTTAATTGCCGGGGCAGTGTAACATCTCGAATTTTGAATTAATAAAGTGGCGATTTCCCAAATTATGTTTCAATTAAATTGTCTGTCCCAATTTTTGTTCCGTTTAAAAATCATTCGTTCCGAACCTCGTTCCGTCCAAATTCGAAATCCGTTTATCTAAATTGATCCGGTGCCAAAATAATTTAGTCCGTGTAATTTTTACCTTTGGGCTAAAATTATTTTCCCGAAATTTCTCTAATTAATTTTTCGGATCTCTAGATATTTTCTCTAATTAATCTCTTTAGCCTTTTTAATTATTTCATGGTTATTAATTAATTTATAGATTTATTCCTAACCCTACCCATTTTTATTCTCCTATAAAAACCCTCCCACTCTTATCCTCTTTCCTCTCTCCCCATTCTCCATAAATTTTGGTAACCGTCGCCGCCTCTCTCCTCGATCAGCTCCCTAGCTTCGATTTTCGTCAGCCCAAAGCCGCGTCGTTGCTCTCCTCGATCCTCGGTCCCTGCGCCACCACCTGCTCGCGTCGACAGCGTGGCCCGAGTTTTCCCGCGTCGCTGTCTCTGCATCGTCAAGACGCTCGCGTCGTCTACTGCCGTCTCCTGTCGCCGTCAGCCTCGTCTCTCGCATCGAGCTCTCCGCGTGAGCCGGTCTCGAGCCCCTCGCGTTGCGCCGTTTCCCGCGTCGCCCGCTCGCCTCATTGCCCGCGCCTCCTATCACCCGACGCCGTCACCGAGCCGCCCCTGGATTCCCGTGTAGGTTCCGCGCTCTGCTCTGCGTCGTTTCTCGCGCCGTCCCCGTCCTCGCCCGTCTTCAGCGCGTCGGTCGACCAGCTCGTCGTCGAGCCGTTTTCCGCGTCGATCTCCAATACTCCGGTTTTCAAGTTCTCAATCTCCGATTCCCCAGATTTCCGTCTTCGATTTCAGATCCCGGTGAGAACAACTTTCCTTCTCTTAAATTTCTTTTCCTTTCCGATTAATTGATTAGATTAATTGCTAATTTAATCTGCGATTAATTATTTTGTAATTAATCTAAATCCTTGTGGTCTCGATTGTCTACAATTTTTGGAAACCCCGTTTGATCTCCGATTAATCTCGAAATTGTTCTGTTAATTTGTCTCGTCGCGATTGTCGTGTAGGGTTGTTCCGGGAACGTTTTGCGCACGTTTAGCCGAGTAGTTTCAATTTAGATTTAATTTTCGGTTCTATTTTGTCGCGTAATTAGCGTCTAATCCCTTTTGTTCGTGTTGTGATTAGCTGTTGTTCCTGAGGAGGAGCTCTGCGAGCCCGATCAGTTCGTCGACCCGGATCCCGACTTTGATCCCGATTTGCCAGGCAAGCCGCGTTCTTTGATCACTTTGTTTCCAGCATTTTAAACTGCATGTTTTGTTTGCAACCCTAATTTGCATGCCAACTATTTTAAAATGTGCTAGCAACATTCCTAAGCCGTGTCTATTTACTGTTCCATAAATATGAACCCTAGGATTGCTTTAGAATATTTATTTTAATTTCATGCTTAGCCATGCTTAGTTGCATTTATTTTTATCTCACACCTATCACTATAAAAATGGAATTTGCGTTAAATGATTTTGAATTGTGATTCAAATGTGTGAGTATTTCAAATAACTATACATAACTATTTAGTGGAGGCAGGTTAGAGTATGAGGAGCTAGAGAACTTTTGAGAAGTCCCTGTGGGCGTACCTGTTGCGGGTACAACGGAAAGATCCGAGCTGGGATTTTTCTGTGACACTTGTTGTTGACGTTGAGGTTGGAGTTGCTGCCTGCCCCGACAATTAAGGACCGAGTCCTTCGAGCCTTGTACGCTTAATTGACAACTATGCACACCACGTTACCCTGTATGGGCAGTTGGCTTGATCTTGAAGCTTGCTGAGACTGGTTGTTTATCCGTGAGTTGGCGGTGTTGTGTTAGTGTGGTGTAGAGCTCTGACTCCCTACATGAGATCGAGATACCCCACCTGATCAGTGCTAGGCTCTTCACAGCTCCAGGACCCGATTGCGTAGGCTTTTGGGATCCCTATCCTGAAGGACGGATGACGCCAGTTAAAGCTTGTGGACGGGTCTTGTGTGTTCGTCGGGACTACGACAGTAGTTCCCGATGACGCATCTCGTGGGTCCAAGTGTATAACCTCTGCAGAGTTTTAGTCGATGCGCATTGCCACGTCCTTTTGGAAGGACACTCCCTTGAGTTGTGCTCCTTGTTGAGTAGCTTTGTTTTTCTTCCTCCTCTCCTTTTTCAAAATGTTTTTGACTCCGTCCTTTGAGCTGTGGCCGAGTGTGGAATTACATCGGCATTAAAATGAACCCCCGTCCGAGATAACGGAAATCTCTGCAGGGCAAGATAATAAAAATTGGCAGTTTTAAAGTAAAAGCTTTCTTGCATCTTTAAATAAAATAAATGTTTTAAACTTGCATTTAGCACTTGAGCCAAGCCTTTACCCTTGAAACCATTTGCATGCATATATTGTTGTTAGGTAGTGCGCGGTTTGCTGAGTATTCATACTCATGGCTTTCTAATTTATTGTTTTCAGAGGATACTCTCAGCTTCGACTTCGACTACGTCTCTGACGATCCGTGACGTCCGCTCCTGCGCTCAAGCTAGCCTGTGTGGAGGAGGTTCGCTACTGCTGCCATGTTGATGCTTTCGCTGCTGTTTTTGTTGGGTTCACGATAGTGATATATCTGCTCTAAGAAGTTTCTGCCCTGCGTGCTGATGGACCCTTGGAGGATTTTATTCTAATAATTTCACTTGGACCTACTATTTTCTATTCTTGTTTATTGTTTAATATTTCTGTTATGGTTTCTTGATTGATCGCTTGTGATATCGTGCTTGCCAAACTCCTGGGATTGGCAAAGTCACGGAAGATCGGGACTTAGCGAAAGGTAAGAAAATCCCGATCGTTACAGGCAGCCACCATCTCCAACCTCAACTCCAACAACAAGTCTCACGGAAAAATCTCAGCTCGGATCTTCCCGTTGTACCCGCAACAGGTACGCCCACAAAGACTTTCTAAAAGTCCCCCAGCTCCTCATACTCCAACCTGGCCCCGCTAAATAGTTATGTATAGTTAATTGCAAAACTCACACATTTGAATCACAGTTCAAAAGCATTTAACACAAATTCCATTTTATAGTGATAGGTGTGAGATAAAAACAATTGCGACTAAGCATGACTAAGCATAAAAGTAAAATAAATATTCTAAAGCAATCCTAAGGTTCATATTTATGCAACAATAAATAAGCACAGCTTAAAAATGTTGCTAGCACATTTTAAATAGTTGGCATGCAAATTAAGGTTGAAAAAAACATGCAGTTTAAAAAAAAATACTGGGTAAAGTGATCAAAGAATGCGGCTTGCCTGGCAACTCGAGATCGAAGTCGGGATCCGAATCGACAAACTGAGCTAGCTCCCGGAACTCCTTCTCGGGATCAGCAGCTAGTCACAACACGAACAAAAGGGTCAGACACTAGGTACGCGACAATTAAAATCGGAGATTAAATCTAAATTGAAACTACTTGACTAAACGTACGCAAAATATTCCCGAAACAACCCTACATGACAACGCGACGAGACAAATTAACGGAAGAATTTGAGGATAACCGGAGATTAAACGGAGTTCCTCGAAAATTGTAGACAATCGAGACCACAAGGATTTAAATTAATTGCAGAATAATTAACCGTAGATTAAATTAGCAATTAATCAAACAATTAATCGAAAAAAGAAAAGAAATTGAAGAGAGAGGAATTATTGTCATCGAGATCTGAAAATCGGAGACAAAATCCGGAGATCGGAGACCCGTACTGGAGTGGATCAAACCAGCGCGGAAAACAGAGATGGATCGGCACGGCGTTGCACTGGTGGACTGGGTCGGGCAACTACGGCGCGGGAATTTATGGCTGCAGCGCAGGGCAGGAGACGGCGTCGAAGAAGCAGTTCGGGGGTCGAGGCACAAGCGACGCGGTGACGGCGCTTGGACCGGTGGATCGAGGCAGGCGCTGGCTGGGCG
>BCLH01001787.1:55033-68144 GCA_001602315.1 Zoysia pacifica | reverse complement strand
ATGTACTCTCGTTGATTGTTTGATTGTGCCATTTGTAATCGAGCCATAGCTTATCCTTGACCCATCCAAAACCCTTTGTTGCACGTTTGTGAAGATGGTCTACGCAAGAAGAATCATCGTCGACAATAGGGAGGCAAGAACAAGATTTACCGTTGAAGGCTTTCTTACAAGAAGAAGAAGATCTCATCACAAGGAAGTTGCAGATGAAGCCTGGATGTCATCGTATATTGATATGCTTGCTTGAGTGTTGTTGTTGTTCTGTATACTTGAGCCTGTGCTTGGTCAACATGAAGCTCGTCATCGACAATAACTCAAGCACCAAGATCCTCTATTGAAGACCCATCTCAAGTTGTTCGAATCCAAGGAGCAAAGGGAGAGCAGAAAGTCAACCTGATTGCTTATGTGTTGTGTGCATCCTTTCCTTGATCATACCTCATCATGATGCAAATAAATAAATAAAGAAATAAACAAATATGTAACAACCCATATTTCTCGAAGTCAAAGAAATTCAATATGTTGGTCAAAAATTCAAATGATTTAAGGAAGTGAAGTCAGGAATTCAAATTTTATTGAATCAAATTCAAAGGCAATGAGACCGAGCTCAAAAAGAAATAAAATGATTTAAGTTAGACTTCAAATATTGCATTGAAATGGAAGTTAAAAATGGATGTTCAAACAGTTCAAAAAAATGCAAAAGAAATTATTATTTGACAGTGATAACGAGGATTAGCAGGTATTAAAATGGTTTCTTTGAAAAATTTAAATCTAAAGATTTCAAGTCCCCAAATTATTTTATTCCTCTAAACAACCAGCGGACTTCCGAATTTTATAGAATTAAATAAACTTCTAATCCCAAAAGGAAAGTTGTTCCCCATAAAACTTTCTTCAACCCTGCAAATTTTCAAATTCATCCGAGCTTGGAAAGTTGGGTTTTTGTTTGAAAAACAGAGAGCTGTTGCAGAAATCCGGAAAATCAGAAAAAAGAAAAGTCCCTGCGGGTCCTATCTGTCAGCAGCCCCAGCCTCCTTCTCCTTCCTCCTTCGGACAGCACGACAGTGTCACGGCACGCTGGGACTGGCCACCGAAGCCGTCGCTGCCACGTCTCGTCCGGGCCGGCACGTACCCCTCTCCATTCACTCCTCCCCATTACTCCTTCGGCCCCTCTCTCTTTCTTCATCCTCCTCCCCATCTCCCTGGTCCTGGCCACCATTGTCGCCCTCTTCTGCTTGAGCGCGGCGATGTCACCTCAGGGCGCTCCGAGTCCCCTAAACCGCACCAGCCGAAGCCCCTTTCCATCCTCTTGCAAGCCCCCAAGTTCCCTTTGCATTTCCCCTTCAGATTAGCCTCAGATTTCGAAGTTTTCCTCAAATCACCATTTTTAGACCCGCTCCCGTCTCCAGCGAAATCCGGCTACTTCCGGCGAGGTTTCTTCGATTCCTCATGGCCTCAGCTTACTTATGTCATGTATAACCCATTGGGATCGAGAATCTATCAATTTGTTGGCTGTTTGTGCAGTGCTTGGAGTCACCATTGCCGGCATTCTTCGGAGCTCGCAAGACTCACCGGTGGCGCCTTGTTTCCGGCTCTTTCCAGCGCCAACAACCGCCATGCAGTCCTCAGCACACCTCGGTGCAGATCTAGGAACAAACGGACTCGAGTTTCGTCGATCGGAGCACCGGCTAGCCGCCGCCGAACGTCACCGGCCGCTGCCGCTTGCTGACGGCTAGCTTCTGGTGAGAGCTCCGTCCCAACGGCTCTTCTAGAAGTTTTCCGTGCTGTGCTGGTGGTTTTGTTGCTGGTAGACCAGAGCTTTGATGCCGAAAAGCGGCGTCGGTGAACCGTGCCGCTGCGCGCCGGCGAGCCACCATGGCCGGCGCCCTGGGTGCCCCCTGGAGCTCGCCCGGATCTTGTGCGGCAATGGCTGGATCCGGTGCGGACAGGTCTATGGCCTTCCCTGTGGCCATGCTGGGTGACTGCCACGTGGCCCCACTGGCTGAGTATATTTTCCTTCCGGAAATCAATTTCTATTTGCACAAAAATTCAATAAATATTGCAAAAATCATAGAAATCGCATACTAGCTCCTAAAAATATGAAACCAACTTTGTTAGGACCCTAAAATCATGAACTTTTTATTGAGACTATGAAACACCATTACATAATTATTTAAATAATGATTAATGGCTGATAATTGCATTTACATTTTTTAATTCATAATAAATTTTGTATGCATAATTACTTAGTGATCCTTTGCATGATTGTCACTTACATGATTACAGAACATTAACAAAATGGTTTAGGTCCATATCACTAATAATTATTTTATAATTGAATTATTTCTAATTTCTAGTAATTAATTCATAATAATTAGAGTAGCTGTCGATAATTAACCAAATTTTGTCATAAATTATCTTTACTGAACCTTGACCCATTAAAATTGATTAAGGTCCAGTAACATTGCTACATATTACTAAATTAGTTTCTTTCTTCAAATTAAGTTAATTGCTTTAGTAATTAACTAATACACCTACATTAGATTTTGCTAAATTACTTAAGAAGGTAGTTATAGATAATGTTTCAACTCTACTGTTGTTTAGACCTATTAAATTTAATCAAATTTATTTATTTATACAGTTTTAAAGTAATTAACTAATGAAATTAAATAGCAACTCTAACTAATAAAAGGTTATACATGAAGTGATCAATCAAATAACTCGGAACAACAAACCATTACAATTTTTGCATACGTCATTCAAGTAATAATATTTATAACTTGATTCACTGCATATCTCTTATTGCATTGCATGGCATGCATTTTCATACTAGCGTTTATTTCTTGTTTAGTGAATGACGCTACGGAGAGTGATGTGGGTGATGGGAAAAAGGGTGATGCTTTGTTTGATTGTGTGGAAAACCTGCAAACTCAAGGCAGGTACCTTGCAACTTGAACTCTGTTTTGGATCAATTATTAATATTGACTTGTTCAGTTATGGTTATGTCTTCCAAGTTGGGTATTAGTGGTATATGTGGGTTGAATCCTAATTGCTGCATTATCCATTCCTTGATTACTTGTTATACCTTGTCCTTGATATTCTTGATTAGGGTGGGAGTTTCCCATTTTATGGTGTATCCTGCTTAGCCATGCTTAGACTAAGTAGAAATCGAATCGATGGAAGGTCATCACCTTTTCACGAGTATAGGATCTTTATTTACCTAGTTACTCATACTGTCGCGCTAAAATTGAGGATGAATATAATTGGACACCGAATGGGGATGATATGTAGGATGGATTGGGAAGGTCGAGCCTTCACGGTAGTAGCCCCGTCTGTATCGATTAAAGACCGATCATTGTTAAAGTCGACCTAAGCACTTTTTGTTCATGCCACAAGTCGAGTATAATGGTAAGACAAGTCAAATATCTCATTTGCATACCAGCGTTTGGCCCATGACGACATTTTTTGATTGACACGCACGAGTGACCGCTGGGCTCCCATGAGACACGGGACCGGTCCTCTCTGACTTGTCGATTATCCAACCATTTGGGAATGGGTAAGAGAGGTTGACATGAGTGCTCTTTTGTGTAACTTTAGCGGGTTACATGAGCCGGATGGTCCTCAATTCGTATGGGTACAGTTGGACTCCCCTGCAGGGTGTATAATCGATTTGAATCACCGCAGTCCCGGTCATGATCAAGCTTAGTGTCAAATTTTGTTCGATGTAGTAAACAAATTCACCTAATTAATCACATGTGAGAAAAGTTGTGAGCTAGTATGGAGGAGATATATTGTGGACACATCTCAATATGGATGATACTTGTTAAATTTGGTTTACTTAGGGGACATGGGTTATGTAGAGGTCTTATACGTGTAAGGATGTTTACTTTATGCTTGCTTAAAATCATTGCTTTATGCAAAAAGTTTTAACCTATAGCCTTATCCTTGCTATTTAACCCTATGCATTATCCTTGGAGTCGGGGCTAGCCCTTGGGTAAGTCTTGCTGAGTACCTTCATACTCACGTTTGCTTTGTTGGAGTTTTACAAGTGCTGTTATTGGTTGCCCTCTTTTTTATCTTGATGGTGGTGTTCGTGGGCTGGGCACAACCATCCTTTTTGGTTTGTTTTGAAAACAAAATTTTTGCTGCTTACATTGTCGTCAACCCTCGTTAGAACCTAAACTAAATTGGCCTTTGTTGAACCATGGTTTTAGAAAGTTTGAGAGTTGAAAGCTATGACCCTACTACTCCTAATCATGTAAGTTTTGTTATATCCTTTTTTACTTATGAATTGTAATAATTTCTCCAATTATTAATTTTTGTATGTGTATCCTTTCGCGATGTATACAATGTTGGTTACCGATATGCTCTTGTCCTGGGCGATGTTTGAGAAGTATATCGGGGAACTATCGGAGTTGATTTCTCGTTAGTCGAATTTTGAGCTTGCATGTCACTTATAAACTGCGAGCTAATTTGACTAATTGGAACTCAATTTGGACGGTTCCTGAAAAAATAAATAAAAAAACATGCTTCCTAATTCATTAAACCCTCATCAAATAATCAAAATTGTGCCCTTTTAATATAAATCTTCCTACCCAACCTAATAGAATCTCGGGGCGAGATTCCTGTTAAGGGGGGTAGTGTGTCATACTCTAAACTTTTCATTTGATACTATGAATAATTCTCAAAAATAAATAGGAAATTATAAAATAATTAAAGATTTTTATTTTTATTTTGAATTTTAAAATGTGTTTAAATCAACCAAAAAATAATATTTAAATAATTCCTTATCATTTAAAAAAAGATTTTATAAACTAAGTTTGTTTTATTCTAAAGGCATGTTTATTTCATTATAAAAAAATGTTTCCTCAATTTTTTTTGGGATACTAAAATATTTTTAATTGTCAAATAAAACTTTTAAATGTTCCATAGCTTTTTAAATACATTTTTTTCATACTAAATTAATTGAAGTTTTTTTCAAATGAAACCATCCAACCACAGCCATAAAAATCTAGTATGTCATACCTCAAATTTTCATTTAGGGATGTGAATAATTCATAATAATTAATAATAAAAAATTATAAATTATTCAAATGATGATCGTAAATTGAATTGTAAATCGTGATTTAAAATATCTTGAAAATAAGTTTGAATACTTTCTTATTATTTAACATGGTTTTATAAAATGGGTTCATTTCTATTTTAAAGACATGTTTATTTCATTTATAATTTATAAAATGTGTTTCTTTAGTTCCTAAAAAGGTTTTATTGATAAAATAAATTTGAATTATCAAATAAAACTTTTAAATAATACAGTCTTTTTCATTGCTCAATATTAAAATAATTGAGTTTTACTTATTTTGAAATTCAAACAATGTTTAAATTTTCTATAAAAAATTAATAAATTTTATGATTTAACAGTTATAAAAAGGGGTTTGCTTTTTTTCAAAGGCATGCTTATTTAAAAAAAATGTGTTTCTTCAATTCCTAAAATGGTTAATAAATTAATACAATATTGGAATCATCAAATCAATCTTTTAAATGTTTCAAAGTCTTTTTAAATTAATTTCTTTTGAAAAAAGAAAATTAATAATTATTTAAAGAATTTTATTTTTAATTTAGAATTCTGTTTAAATTGTCTTGGAAGTAAAGTTTTAATATTTTCTTATCATTTGATAAGCTTTTATAAAATGAATTTGATTTTCTATATTTTTATTTTTTTGGCATTCTTCTTTCCAGAAACAAATGTTTCCTTATGGGTTTCTTAAACTGGTAAAGATTGGAATCGTCACATAAAACTTTTAAATGTTCCAAATTCATTTCCAATAAATTTTTCCATTCTAAAATAATTGAAATGATTTTGAAATAAAAAAACTCTTCAACTCTTAACCTAAAAAGAATCACGGGACGGGAGTCCAGTTAAGGGGTTAGTTTGTCACACCATAAATTTTCCAATTTGGGGATATGAGCCTTTTCAATTATAAAAAGTAAATTTTTTAATTATTTAGAAGATTTTATCTGTTTATTTAATTGTTTTTGAATTTTAAATATATTCAAAATTTCCTTGAAAATAAAGGTTTAAATGTTTTGTTTAATAATTAACTTGCTTTAATAAAAGGATTTTTAATTTATTTTAAAAAGTAAGTTTATTTGATAAAACAATGAAGAGGTGTTTTCCCCAAAATTGATTTTTTGAAAATATATCTTTAAAACTTGATTTTATTGTGAACTTTGATTCTAATTAGAAACTTTCAAATGAAGTAAAATGAATCTATCTCAAATTATTTTACTGTTTTGGAAATAATTTAGTAAATTGATTTTTTTATTTAGAAGCAAGTTTTATTTGATTTTTAAAAAAGGGGGTTGTTTCTCATAATTTTAAATTTCCAAAAAGTTGTCTTCAAAGTATGATTTTTATTATGAAATTTGGTTTTATTTGAAAAGGTTTCTACGAACGTATGAAACGAATTTATCTCAAATACTTTCAAATAAATTCTTCTATTGTTTTACAATAAATAATTAGATAAAATAAATTATAATCAAAGATATAAATAAAAAAAGAATAAAGGTAATAAACAAAGGAAAAGATGTTTTCTCGAATTTTGAATTATGGAAAAAGGTGTCCTAAAATATGTTTTTATTTTAGATTATTCAAATAAAGTAAAATGCATTTATCTCAAAATATATCAAACAAATTCTCTCATTTCAAAGTTTTGTCGAAGTTTTGATATAACGTGACAAAGAATTAATAAATAAACAAATTGAAAGTGAAAAAAAAGAAGAAAACCCTAGGCTAGCCGTCGCCCCTCCCTCTTTCCCTCCCATTCTAGCCCAAGAAGCCCAACCGGCCACCCCTCTCTTTCCCTGTCATCACGGCTCAACAGTGCCCAGCACCCCATCTCTCTCTCTTGTTTCACTGACGAGCGGGCCCAGCCATCAACCCTTTCCTCTAACTGCCCCCGCAATCCCACCCGTGTCTGCCGCGTGTGCCGCACAATCCGGCCCCGTTTTTTCGTGGGTTTCCATCCCTAACTGTGCCTCACGACTTCCCGACTCGACGCCCACTTCCCCCATCAAAAACCGCCCCCCGTCGACCCTCTCTCTTTCCCCAAAACCTGAGCCACCCGCCCTCGCCATTGCATCGCCGTTCGGAGCCGTCCCAGCCTCGCTCGATCCCGTGCTGCTCTTCCCAGCGCCTCACCGCCCTCGGCTGTCCGGCGCCGAGCCTCACCGCTGCGCCCCGCTCTTCGGCTGTCTCTGACTCCGTCCAAGCCCAAGGTGAAAATCCACGCACCTTCCTCTTCGTTTTCATGCAATTCCGTCGAAATCCGTCCACCAGAGGCCGCGGACCCGCCGTGCCGGCGAGGTTTGGTCATGGCGCTGCCGCACGCCGGCCGGCCAACTCAGATCCATGTTGCACGGCCCAGATTAGATCACGCCCTCCCTTAAGATCTAAGTAAATCCCATCCGTTAGATCCAGATCGAAGTGACCGCAGCATGCCACGTAGACCACATAATCCTATCCATCCATTTTTGGAATCTAAGGCCCAGATCTCGATTTCAAATAAAAAATAAATCAAGTTATTACTGTGCCAGCATGATGTCATGTTGACGTCATCATATCCAAATAATAAAAATTAGTTAGAATTAAGAATAAGTAATTTCAGATTGATCTGTTAATTAATAAATATAATAATAAAATGATTAATAATATTATCAATAAGAAAAATAAAAATAATAATTATTTAATAATAGTTAACTATACTGTTTTTATAATAAAGCCCATGTACTTTAACTAAATTACAGACCAGTCCATGCTTATAACAAATTTACACTTTAGCCCTGAACTTTTTTGTAATTACTTTTTCGATGTTAATTAATTACAAAAATTATAATTAGGTCCTCAAAGCTTAATTTTAATTACAAATTAGCCCCATAAATAGTAATAAGAATTCGTATAGTTATTAACAATTATAAAATATCATAATATAATAATAATGCTATTGGTAGCAATAATAATTATTAAAATAATAGTAAAATATTATGATTATTCTACTAAAAATAGTAATAAATATATTACATAATGATATTAACAATATCAATGATGATGATAATTATAATGATAAAAATATAATTACACCATTATTAATGATAATTGTGATAATTTTAATAGTATAATATAACCATAATATTATTTATATTGCCGACAATAGTATTAATAAATTACCATAATAATAATAATAATAATAATAATAATAATAATAATAATAATAATAACAACAACAACAACCTTTTTCAATAAATCCTTTTTAACTTTAGTAAATTATAAAATAATCCTTGTTAATTAATAAATTTCATTTTTAAATAATAAATTTTATAAATTAATATATGTTACTATTTTAATGTTACAATTTACACCTAAGTCCGCAGAATTTAATTTTTAAACACTATTATTTTTAAACTGTAACTTCGATTTCAGTGAATTTTATAGCAAAACGATCATAACGAATTAAACTATGCATTCATGACATTATCCTATTGATTCTCTTCTGTTGTATGCATAGTTGTGATTAAATTGTGTTTCTTTGTCTGTTTTGTCTGCATGTTTAGATGATTACGCTTCAGATTTGCTTTGCGAGGACATCTGACACTTCAAGATTATTGAGTAGTAATACTATTACAAAGGCGAGTGTCCTTGACCATCCTGTGCGTACTTTATAAAACCTCTATCTTGTAGATTGCATGCTTGTGTTAAATTGATTGCACACCTATTGTTTGGATTACCTAGTCTTTTTTTCTTATGCCTTGTCGCACTAGTTTACCTTTTTGGTGGGTAGAGCACATGCCTAGCTTGCCGATTGTGGGGATGGGTGATCTTAAATGGATTTATCATTATATACTTGCTTAATGAGGATTAATGGGTTATTTAATAGCAACAATGAAATTAATGATTTGAGTGATATGGTTGGTGTAGGGCTGGGCGCGGCCTAGCCTAGTAAGTAGTGGAGATCAGTTTTGTGCGTGCCAGCTGGTGGAGCGGAGAAAGTGGGTTACATTGGAAACCACCTGGAGCCAGATGTGTGGGGAAGGGAGGGTTATTCTCGGAAACCATTTGGCACAAAAGGGGGCCTCTCGTGTCACGGTTAGATTCCTGACGGGTGAAACCTCAGTGGGCACGTACAAGCTGGAGGAAGCCATGGAAAAGCCTTAAAAGTGATCTCTTAGCCCTCAACCGAAGGAAGTGTGCCAGTACAGAGATGGCATAGGCATAATGGAGATTTTTTGGTCCACCTGGAAACAGGAGATGAAATTACTTCTCGAAAGGAATGTATACAACCTCTGCAAAGTTAAAACTGTCATGACAGCCGTGCTCATGGTCATGAGCATTGCATGGACCCTCACATGCATGGACCCTCACATGATTAGCGGGATTTTGGTATGGTTTAGTTGGTGATCACAGTGGGAGACTGTGATTGGTTGTTGTGTTGGTGATACAGCTTATAGGTGCGATGACTATCACTTAGTAAATAGGTGCTTAATAGGAAGTGTGTTTCTATTGTGTGCTTTTATGCAAAAGAACCCTATATTGCCTTTGCTTTGTTTGTTGCCACATGTCATTTTTTTCCACACTTACTGAGTACATTCTGTACTCAACCTTGCCTATATAAATACTGCTGTGTTGAAAGAAAAGTTTGAGAGGACATTGAAGACGTAAGAGGTGATGTCTACGTGTGCCTTCTCTTCGATCGACTGCCTGTGGAAGCTGTGCTACTGAAAGGATCAAGTACACCAAGAAGAGGGGTTGAATTGGTGTACTTACAACACTAATTTTGTTACGAACTAAAATTATAAGACTCAATCGCAACGGAAGCAAACCTAAACAATTCTAGTAGGTCAAGATCCTAACAATGCTAGTGACAAGTAATAACAACGAGCAAGCACTAGCACGATAGCCACCAAGAGAAATGAAAGAATAACCTATCACACTACTTAGCGGTAAGTAAAGAGAGTGAGATAGAGAATGCTCAATGATTTTTTCCTGAGGTCTCGAAAGGTAGGCGCCTTCCTCTAATACTCGTTGGACCACTCCCGTCGAAGTTCTGGTCCCTCTCGTTATTCTCGGAATGATGCTCACAAAGGTACGCTTCACTCTCGGTGTGAAGTCACTGGCGGCCCGGTTGTCGCACACAATACCCAAGCGTTAGAGCAAGCCTTCAAGGCTCGGTCGCTCCTTTTTGGTGTCTCTTTCAAGCGGGGGACCCGAAACCGCGTACAAACTTGGCGTCATCTTCTACAATCTCTTCGAAAGCTTGATCACCGACTTCTAGCTGGTCTAGGCTGCCCACACCAAGAGTAATAGGCAAAGATCACTCCTCTCAAGCCCTACAAGCTCTAGAATTGTATGAATGCTCTCTATCACTCTCCTACTAGCACCAAAGATCTTTAATCTTGCAATGTGCTCTCTTGGCGATGTCCCTTGACTTCTCACAACTTGGCTCTAGAAATTTTGACCAAGGGTACACTGAAAAACGTCCTCCTCCACGATTTAAATAGGCTCAAAGCCCACAAAAACCGTTGAGACGTGATGTCATAAAGCTGACTGCTTTATGCAATCACCGGAATATCCGATGACTGGATCACCGGACTGCTCGATGACTCTTCTTCCTCCTCGGCCAGAGAAACACCCTCTCTGAAATCTATTCCTTAGGACACCGGACTGTTCGGTGACTTTCACTTTTAGATCCCAGAGACATCTTCTCTAGACATTAGCTTCTGGCTCACCAGACAGTCCGATCATTGCACCGACGGGCTGTCCGTGACTGCTCCAACTTGACTCCAAAGAGCACCTCTCTTTGGATTGGCTCCTCCAGGGCTCACCAGACTGTCTGGTGATTAAATCTTCAGTTGATCTTTAGCTCCGGTCTTTGACTTCGCTTTCTCTGCCATCTTTAGTGCTTTGTGAGGATCTAAAGAGCATTCACACTCTCTAACACTTGTATGATAGGAGATAAATGACCTTACCCCTTTTAATAGTACGGGTGTTCCTATGTACTTTTTAGCTAGTCCTCAGCCTTGGTCCTCCAACTCCTGGCAACTCTTCTTCTACGGTTCGTCCTTGTCATCTACCGAGTAAGCCTACCATGTTCATGTAGAATTAACGGGGTAGTACCTACAACACAACCATTATCTATGGTTGTTCATTCAATCACCAAAATCTATTTATACCTTTTAGAGGACTTCAAAGGTCATGAAGCTAACAGCTACGCTTGGTTTTCTTTTCCCCTTGCATTCGGTAATCATTTTATTTTCTCTTTATTTGTGACATTGTTCTGTTTTACCATTAATGAAGTCACTTTATGTGTGAAACTTGATTCATGGGCACACATAAAGGGTGGTTTTAGCCTTAAAACCGAGTGTGACAAGCAAGAACCTCGTCAACAACCACAACCACAAGGGCTTAGGATCATACCCTTCCACCATCAACATCATTGGCAACGAAGATGAGATCTCCGCTTGGATAGTCTCACTTATGACGGATGACTATTATTGTGAGAAGTGTTGCCTAGATAGTCATTGCTCCAAGGATTATCCCAAGGTGAGTGTGCCTAAGATTATGCCTAACGCTAACTTTTTCCATGAAGATGTGCACTACAAGCTCTTTAAGGCCATGAATGGAAAGGTGAAAGCTAATCCGCTCGGACCGCCAAATGACAAGGGGACAATCAAGAAGATATGGATCTCCAAGGTGATCGTGGACTGAGAGAGACCAAGGTGGTGGACCGTGAAGCAAATTGAAGATTTTAGAAGTCTACCACATGTAATCGAGCTACAATGCCAATCTACTCTTCAAGGAGGTTTACTCTTATGCATAGTAGAGTAGAATTCTTTTCTTGTCTCGCATGGTAGATAGGACTCCTCCGTGGACTAGAAGTTTGCACTATCATGCATCATGTGTAAAAAAAAGAAAAAAAAGAAAAAATTAGATCGGTGCCTAACCAACTTGAGATATCCATATGTATGGGGGAAGAGCTTGAGAAGGTGGTTTGGCTATCTCAAGGCAAAGTGACGGGCATATGGTGAATAAGCTTAAGATGGGTCAAACTTGGCATCGGATAGGTTTCTTGATGCATTAGCTAGGATGTTGTTGCACGCATTACATGTAGGAACCATGGAGGAGGCGTGTTACTCAATGGAAAAAGTGACTACATTGTTCATATGGATTCACGTACTCCACAAAGTGTAACCAAAGCAATTGTCGGGCTTCATGCCCATTGAACTTTGTGTCTAACGGTCTCTAAAATTCATTTACGTAGACCGTGAACATGGGTTAATACATTCCCTTTTAGAGCTTCATTCTCGCTTTGGTTTTTATTGCTCGATCTTAATTGTGATTTGCGAAAATGCTACACTCTTCGGGAGTTATCTATTTGCAAAGGAGTGTTTGAGAGTTTCCTTTCTACACGTGTAGTGTTTATTTGGTCCTTCCGTGAGGACACTTGAATTCTAGAAAAAAAATCCTTGAATCTGCAATTTCTTGTGGTCATTGGACATTCCGGCACCTTCACCGGACAGTCTGGTGACTATATATTTGTGATCAGTCGCTTTGCAGATTTGAACAGACACTGGACATTTCGACGATATCACCGGACAGCTCAGTGACTGGAAGATGAAGCGGGTGCTTCTCTGGAACTAGAATTTTGCAAACACTAGACAGTCCGGACTTTTTTAAGTCACTGGACAATATCTAAGGCCCAGACAGTCCGGTGACCCTTCTGATCGGTGATATCTCGGCAATCCGTTTCCTTGTTTCAAATCTTTGCCCTAGCGCCATCGCTTGGCTTGCGTCGCCGCCATGCCGGCTCTGTGTCGTTGCACCGCCGCTGCCCTTATGCGTGCTCCTACTAGCCAGCACCACCACTACTGTGCACTACCTAGCTGTCGTGCTCCACATCATCTTTGTCTTTTGTATTCACTCCAAAACCCGTAGTAGGGTTTTTGATGTAGAGGCAATCGATCTGGTTTTTAGCATTCGAGTTGACGGATTCCGGTTCTTCTTCCCCAGAGTATTGATTGTATCACTTTCATTTTATCAAAAATGCTCCACATGCCCTAGAGTCGA
>BCLH01001787.1:27239-55023 GCA_001602315.1 Zoysia pacifica | reverse complement strand
CTGTGCACTACCTAGCTGTCGTGCTCCACATCATCTTTGTCTTTTGTATTCACTCCAAAACCCGTAGTAGGGTTTTTGATGTAGAGGCAATCGATCTGGTTTTTAGCATTCGAGTTGACGGATTCCGGTTCTTCTTCCCCAGAGTATTGATTGTATCACTTTCATTTTATCAAAAATGCTCCACATGCCCTAGAGTCGATTGATTGCTAAAATTGGTAGAGTTTGATAAAAGTTTAATCTTTTATTGCCAATTGATGTGATTAATTGACAATTCTCGTATTTAGTGCGTATTGAGGTCATCTCTTGCATATTTTAGTATGACATTGAGTCTTCTTGTCGCTAGTATCACAATTTCGATGCATTGTTATTGTTTGAATTGTGGCATTTTTGGTCGATATCACCGTTGATTTTAATTGCTTTATTTGATTGTTGATATCTTGTTCTACCGCTAGGATATCTTGTGTCACTCTCCTACGATGCTTACAACCTATATCTTATTCTTATGTGGTGCAGTGACAGTTTGGTCAGTGGGACACGAAGCGAAGAGCGGAAGTGTCAGAGTTCTCAGCAGCATTCCAGATTATTCTTGGACGGGTTAAGAGCCAAGCTCTTACTCCTATCTTGTGAGGTCAGCTGGTCAGTGATTCTCAGTGTCAGTATCTCTTTTGACAGCTTGACAGTATGGGGCAACAGAGAGCGTCTACTGAGAAGAAGGGGAAGAGCAAGGCCGTAGAGCCTGAGAAGAAGAAGCAAAGTACTGGTAACCTCGAGTGGGATAGAGCACTGGCAGTAGCAGAGGTGGATGTGCCTCCACACAGGAGGTCTGGTGTTTTGAGGATAGCTGGTGCATAGGGCCAGGGGGAGTTGAGGAGGTCGAACCATCAGAGAGTGGCGACCGTCCCTTTGGTAGCTGAGGTGCAGCCGCAGAGAGCTCCTTCCAGTCGACAGTCGAGAACCACGGAGGGAGAGGCAGCTCAGAGAGCGTCACAACCTAGGTCACAGTGGTGCCCTCATCAGAGGTCTAGGCTCTACAGTGTTTGCACAACTGGAGCCGAGAGAGCTCATCGAGCCATGGCCAGGATTGCTGAGGGGGAGGTTGGTCTGTTGACAGTCAAGGGTCTGGCCATGAATGCCAAGAGGAGAGTGAATTTCACTGTTTGGGTCCCCGCTGAGCGACATGCAGATGGTGGTCAGTTCTAGACCATTCTTCAGCGGAGTATATATAATGCTCTCAGGAGACAGCTTACCACTACGGGCAAGAGCTCAGTGTTTGCTACTCACCGCCACAGTTCTTTTGAGGCACTGAGCCAGAGAGCTGGGACAGACATGGAGGAGCACATTTTTTATCTGCCTAGTCTGACAGAGTTGGTCACCCAGCCCCTGAGGTATAGTTAGGAGGTGGTACTACAATTCTACGCCTCCCTGTGGATCTCCCCTAACCGCTCACAGCTTTTGTTTATCTATAGAGGGGAGCCACACCGGTTTGCAAGATCCGATGTCAAAGTTGCTATGGAGTTCCTTTCTTTGGAGACACGGATCCACGCACTGGCCCATCTAGACATCCTGCTACCACATCGACCTTTTGGAGGGATGGAGCCGAGTGAAGAGAAGATGAGTATTGCTTTCTCGCCTCCACATAGGGAGCATTACTCGAGGCACCCTCTTAGGCTTACACACGAGGCTTGTGTATTGAGAGGATTGCTGGGCAGAACGCTAGCCCTGAGAGCTGGCTATAGAGAGGGTGATTATTTTACATCAGTGGCTTCTGTTTTCTTCTAAGGCATGAGGTGTTTGATATGACTGATCTTTTGCTAGAACAGATGGAGGATGTGATCTACGAGGTGATAGGAGCTCGTTGGTTACCTTTTGCCCCGTATATTTGTCTGTTGCTGAGGAGAGCTGGAGTGATGACTGGGGCAGAATATGCTGAGTGGCCAGAGATCATGGCTGCCTTTAGTCCAGTGAGCCGTCCTACTCCAAAGTTCTTCGAGTATCAGCTTCTCAGAGCACCATTGAAGGAGAGGAGACCACGGCCCCTGAGGAGTTTGAGCTTGAGACTGAGGCTCTAGAGTGAGGACCGTCGGGGGTTGAGAGCATTGAGGATCTAGGTTAGGCCGAGACTCCTACCTCTCGTGCTACACACGACCCTGCTCTTGCTGCCAGATAAGATGATATTCAGGCAGAGCAGGCTGAGCAGAGGAGGTATGGGGAGGAGCAGTATGAGAGGATCAGACGTGAGAGGGCTGAGTTTGAGGACAGGCTTTGGATGGAGAGAGAGCTTGCAGAGGAGAGGAGACGATAGGAAAGGGAGTTTCACGAGAGGTCGCAGCGCACTCAAGAAAGTTGCCTAGAGGAGGGTGAATAGGCAACCTAAAACAATTCTTGAAAAAATAAACTTAACGAACAGTTAAACCACCGGAGTCTTCGATAATGTGCCAAACACTCCGATCATCGGACTGTCCAGTAACTTGCCAGACACTCCAATCAAACAGGAACTTGAACGAAATTTGAATCTAATCAAGTTTTAGCGAGTTCTAGCAAATTCTACTTGAATCAAAAGACTAGAATATGATATAGCAAGTAGATCTAAGCAATTAAACAAGTTAGAAACTGGTGAGCAAGTAGATCGAAGCAAATCTATAAATATGAACAACAAGAACAATATGAACATGCAAGAATAAAAAGAGCATAAGGAGAAATGAGATTTTTCACCGAAGTTCGAGTCGACGAAGGAACTCTACATCTCCGTTGAGAGGTTCACAAAGAATCGGATCTCACTCGATCTTTTCTCTCACTCAACCAACCACAAAGGTGAGGTTGAGTTCTTCAGTAGCAAATCCCTTTCGAGAAGGATGAACAAACTTCTCAGGGCGTCACCACACTAGTTGGGAGCTCCTGGGCACGCCTAGCTGTCTAGGAGCAAAAGCTCCAAGAGTAACAAACTCAAACCAAAGCTCTACGGTACCGCAAATGCTCAATGCGAGTGAAAGCACTTCTCTCACAATCTCTAGCTCAAATCTTGCAAGCTTAGACCTTGGAAGGGAGTGCGAGAGTGTTTTTGAAGCTCAAGAGTGTGTTGTTCAAGTGTGAGTCGCCAGCCCTCTCAAATGGGGCTGAGAGGGTATAAATACCCGAGCTCCAAAAAAGTAGCCATTGGACTGGTCACAGACTGACCGGACACTCCGGCACTTTGTCGAACATTCCGATCCACCGAAGTCTCCGGTAACTTGCCGAAAACTCCGGTGAGGCCTCTTGGGTTGGCAAGCCTGAGCCACCGGAGTCTCCGGCACTGTGCTGGATACTCCGGTGAGCCCTCTCGGGTGCGGGCTACTAGGCCACCAGAGTCTCCGGCACTTTGTCGGACACTTCGGTGAGCCTTCTCAAGTTGAGGCTAGCTGCCTTACCAGAGACTCTGGCAATGTGTCGGATACTCCGGTAAAGGGTCTCGGGTTAGGTGAAAAGCATTTTGGCACCTTTGAGACTTCAATTTGAGTCCCCTTTGATAGTACGGCATACTTAGATTCAAAAAATGATAAAATCTAGAGTTCTTCCATAAGAAAAGGCTCCGTGACTTGATAAAAAAAATTGAGGGGTCTTCTTTCTCTCTTGACATATTTTTCTACTTTTTGAATCTTTCACGCTGTGAGTACACTTAACAGAAGTCATTAGCTCTTAAATGGTTCGTCATCATCCACCAAAACCCACTAAGGGGCCTAGATGTACTTTCAATCTCCCCTTTTTAACACATTCAAAGCTTCAAAAAAAGATATAATCAACGATTTTAGATGCTTGTGATTTACGAAGCTCCCCCTAAATGTGTGCATCGACGTAATTCCTTGTTTTGGCTTTAACATTCCAAAATGCACATATTTGAGAGAAAAAAAAGTGAGAGCTCCCCCTGTATCAAGCATCCGTGGGGTGCAACAAGTGAGTGGACATAATATGCGAAATGCATATGACAATAATATCCACACAACAAGAGTAAGAAGATCAAAATAATATCCACACAACAAGAGTAAGAAGATCAAAAAGAACATTTCATCATTGCACCACCACATAACATAAGCAACATATCATAAGCAAATGATAGATAGTAACATAAATAACCAAATTTCACAAATAGAGTTATTACAAACCACAAATCACATAGTCTTACTAACAATCACACAAGTCATATATGTCCATCATTACAATAACATAAGCCCAAGGATAGATAGATGATATGATAGATTTCTTCTCCCCCTTTGACATCACATCACCAAAAAGGAGAAAAGAATGGAAAGCGGTAAGCTCAAGGTGTGACGTCGCTATCCTCATCACCTTCCTCTTCATAGCCTTCTTCTTCATCGCCTTCTCCTTCACTTTCTCTCTCGGCCGCTGCGACTTCCTCTTCACCTTCTTCCTCACTCTCTTCGGCTCCACCCTCGTGCTTATGTTCTTGTACCAAGCGTTGAGCATAGGTAAGGGGATCCCAAGGATTATCAAAGATAGGAGGTGGTGGGAAATTTGGATACACACAGAGTGGAGAAAAGTTGATGTTAAGATGAGAGGCAATTTGGTCTTGCCTTGTCCCTAGAGATTGGAATTGCTCACAAGTCTCGCGGTGATGCTCTCTAATCTCGGTAGCGTTGTGAATACAAACGCTAAAGACTGCTTTGAGAGCCTGTGCAATGAAGGATGAAGAAGAAGACTTACTGTACTTCTTCTTGGAAGCACCGTGAGAAGGATCAAGAGTGGAAGGCTCATGAGAAGAAGGATTACCTCGAGATGAAGAGGGAGCTGCAGCATGAGAAGATGATCTAGTAGATGTGCCAGTGGCCCGGATGCGATATGGATTATGCTTAACCTCACAAAGAAGACGGCCATTGAGCAGTGAGTGAATCATAGATATGATGTAAGGAGCATAGCTGCAACTCCGAATCGGTGTGGTGGATGTGATAATGATCTCCTAGAAGATGAAGTCAAAAACACTGAAACCCTCTCGAGTGGCATCAATGTGTTGCATCCAGTAGAGCAAGTTCCTTGCCATCTGCATCGCACTTGAGGCATCTCTAGAGTGAAGACACAAAGTGACACGGAAAAGGGAGTTGAGATATTTGAAAAAGGGTATCATCCCGTGCACCTTCCCAAGACTGACGGGTCCATGCCTTTCATCATAGATAAAAGCTATCTCCCCATCTAGAAGGACCTGCTCTGAGTGAATCTTATGCTTGCCCGAGTCCTCCAGACCAAATCTAAGATAAGCAGGAAACTGTGAGTAGGAGACATGGTAGTGGTTGTCCTCTAGTGCCCAGTGGAGAATAGGCTCATCTTCATCACTGTCAATCCAAAGTGTAGTGTAGAACTGGGCTATTATCTCATCACACCAATCCTGCTTGAGCCCCATAATGTCCTTGCAACCCTTTCGTTCACAAGCATCAATAATTTAATAAAAACATGATTCTGGGTTGCACTCATGTAACTTTAATCAATCCACTTCATTAGAGTTGTCCTATCCCTCTCGTCCATAATGACTGACTTGTACCAATCTATATGAAAGAGGTTATGAACCCTGTAATCAGCACAGCCAGACTGTCTCTCAACAGTATAAGGATCTGAGTAATGCTTGGCAATGAAATCATGAGACCCTTTGATGTAGTTGATAGGCTTCTTGGGATACTCAAAGCAGTCCCTGTCCCCAAACACTAGATCTCTGACAGTGTAATGCACTTTGCTACTCAAGGGGTGGGGGCCAACTGATCCTTAAAAGCACTGCCCTGTCCACTGGCAACTCCCTTCCCTTGCCTTGACCACCTCCAGTACTCCTCATTGAAGGCAAAGCAGTACCAAGAGCAACATCTTGGATGACAATGCTTGCTCCTTCCTAGGTTGCTTTTTGGAACCCGCAACCTTTCGCTTGCGCTTGGGGTGATCCTTCTCATGCTCGCTCTCAATCTTCGACTCATTTTGATGTTGAGCTCTCCTTTCATGACCCATCTATCAATAAGATTTCAAGAAAGGAACCACTAAGACAATGACACGATAGGACAAAAGGAGGTATGAAAGATTGCGCAAAAACACAGATGCACTGGAGTCTCCGATAACATGCCAGACAGTCTGGTCATCGGAGTCTCCGGTAAAGTACCGGAGACTCTGGTCCACCGGAACCACCGGCAAGTTGTCGAACACTCCGGTCCATCGTGTTTTTGGCAAGAATCGATGAGATCTCTCTAACCATCCGAGGCATTGCAATCAAACTTTCAACATCATAAGGATACACCAAAAGACGATGATTCACCGAAGGAAATCCTCTAGAGTGGCCTACGGAGAGAGATCGGAAAATTGAAGTTTTTAGATGAAATACCTCGTTTTAGCCTCGATTCGACGGGGAAAACGACGAGGAATGCGAGAGAAACCCTCAAGGAGTGAGTGGGCGTCGGGTGGCTGTTGGAGGCAAATGGGGAGTGGAACGTTGAATGTGGGACCCAGCGAGGTTTAAATACCTCTAGGCCACCGGACACTACGGCAAAAGGCACCGGCCACCGTAGTATCCGGCACAATGCCGGGGTCTTCGGTAGGCCTTCTTGGGTTCGGCCACCAGAACTACTGGACACTCCGGCAAAGTGCTAGATTGTCCGGTAGAGACTCTCTTTACAAAAATTGTAGGATGAAGAAAACTTTGGAATTTTTGCAAAGAATAGGCTTATATATATATATATATATATATTAGATAGACATATAAATACTTTGTCATATAGTGATCAGCAACAATCAACATTCAAAGCAATGATCACTTTACAACAAAGTTGGTCCTAAGACCAAAAACGATAATATACTTTGAAAATCACTCAACATTTTCATAAGTTCTTTTGTTTCACAAGCAAATATAAAATAACAATCAAATGTGCATTACTTCAAGCCACATTTCGAGAATCTATAATATTAAGCTCACTCCTAAGCTCATAAAAACATTTCTCATCTAGAGGCTTGTTGAAAATGTCTGCAAATTAGTCCTTGGTAGGTACATGTAATATCTCTATATCCCCCTTTAGTGAATGATCTCTCAAGAAATGGTGTCAGATGTCTATATACTTTGTGCGGTTATGATCATAAGAATTATTAGCAATTTTGATGGCACTCTCATTGTCACTTAGGAGAGAGACTTTGTTCTCAAATTAACCAAAGTCCTTAAGGGTTTGCCTCATCCATAGCAATTGGGCGCAACAACTACCTGCAGCTATGTACTCGGCTTCGGTGGTGGATAGGGCAACAGAGTTTTGTTTCTTGGAGGACCATGATACATGGGATTTTCTCAAAAATTGGCAAGTCCTCAATGTGCTCTTCCTATCCACTTTGTATCTGACATAATCCGCATCGGAATATCCAATCAAATTAAAAGTGGAACCCTTTGGATACCAAAGCCCTAGGTTTGGAGTGTGAACTAAATATCTTAAGATTCTCTTAACGACCTTTAAATGACACTCCTTTAGAGCGGCTTGAAATCTTGCACACATACACACACTAAGCATGATATCGGGCCTAGATACCCAAAGGTAAAGCAAAGATCCAATCATGGAGCGATATATCTTTTGATCCACCGCTTTCCCACTGAAGTCAAGATCAAGATGGTCATTTGTCCCCATGGGAGTCTTGATAGGTTTAGCATTCGCCATCTTAAACTTCTTGAGAATGTCATGGGTGTACTTGGTTTGACATATGAACGTTCCTTTCTTGAGTTGTTTCACTTGAAAGCCGAGAAAGAACATCAACTCCCCCATCATGGACATCTCAAATCTTTTTGTCATGACCTTACTAAACTTATCACAAAAAGTTTTGTTAGTAGAACCAAATATTATGTCATCAACATATATTTGACACATAAATAAATCATTGTCAACTCTTTTTGTGAAGAGGGTGGAATCGGCTTTTCCAATTGTAAAACCACTTTCAATGAGAAAATCCCTAAGGCATTCATACCATCCTCTAGGAGCTTGCTTAAGTCCATAGAGCGCCTTATGAGTTTATAGATGTGGTTAGGATACTCATCATCTTCAAAGCTCGGTAGTTGCTCCACGTACACTTCTTGGATTGGCTCGTTGAGGAATGCACTTTTCACGTCTATTTGATATAGCTTGAAATCATGATGAGTAGCATAGGCAAGTAATATACGAATTGACTCAAGGCTAGCTACGGGGGTAAAGGTTTCATCAAAATCCAAACCTTCGACTTGTGAATAACCTTTTGCCACGAGTCTTGCCTTGTTCCTTGTCACGACTCCAAGCTCATCTTGTTTGTTGCGGAACACTCATTTAGTGTCCACAACATTTTGACTTGGACGCTCCACTAAGGACCAGACTTCATTTCTCTTGAAGTTGTTTAACTCTTCTTCCATGGCCATCACCCAATCCAGATCACAAAGTGCATCTTCTACCCTAAATGGTTCCAAAGAGGAAACAAAAGAGTAATGTTCACAAAAAGTAGCGACTCGTGATCTAGTGGTTACTCCTTTTTCAATATCACCAAGTATGTTGTCAACGGGGTGATCTCTTTGAACGCTTTGATGAACTTTTGGGTGTGGCACTTGAGATCTTGGTTTATCTTGCTCTTCTTCTTCATCTCCCCCTTGATCATTGCTCTCCTCTACTTCTTAGGCTTCATCTTGTGTTGGAGATGATGCTACATTGAAGGATGGATCATCTTGGACATCTTGTGGATCACGTGGACGCACATCACCAATTGGCATCCTTCTCAATGCATCACATGGAGCTTCTTCATCATCTAAAACATCAAGATCAACTTGCTCTACTTAAGAGCCATTAGTTTCATCAAACACCGCATTACACGTGACTTCAACTAAATCGGAGTTTTTGTTAAAGACACGATAGGCATGAGAGTTTGAGTCATAATCAAGCAAGAAACTTTCATCCGCTTTTGGAGAAAAATTGGATGATTTGTGTTTCTTGTTGAGAATATAGCACTTGCTTCCAAAAACACGAAAATAAGAGACATTATGTTTGTTACCAGTAAGAAGCTAGTAGGGGGGTATTCTTCAAGATGTGATGAAGATAGAGTCGGTTGGTTGCATGACATGCCGTGATTACCGCTTCGGCCAAAAAGCGATCGGAGGTCTTGTATTCATCAGGCATGGTTCTTTCCATCTCTATGAGTGTGCGGTTCTTTTTTTCGACAACTCTATTTTGTTGAGGGGAGTAATGTGCCGAAAACTCATGCTTGATGCCTTCTTCATCAAGATACTCCTTCACTTGAGTGTTCTTGAATTTGCTTTCATTGTCACTTCTTATCTTCTTGACTCTTAAGTCAAATTCATTTTGTGCTCTTCTCAAGAACTTCTTGAGTTCTCTTTGAGTTTCACTCTTATCATGCAAAAAAGAACATCTAAGTGAAACAAGAATAATCATCAACAATTACAAGACTATATTTGTTACCGCCAATGCTTATGTAGGCTATTGGACCAAAGAGGTCTATATGAAGCAATTTCAATGGCCTTGTTGTTGTCACGATGTTCTTGGCGGGATGTGGCGCTCCAATTTGTTTTCTGGCTTGACATGCTCCACAAGGATTGTCTTTCTCAAACACAACATTGGTTAGTCCTAGGATGTGACCACCTTTTAGGAGCTTATTAAGATTTCTCATTCCAACATGGGCTAGTCTTCGATGCCACAACCATCCCTTGTTGGACTTTTCAATTAAACATGTGTCAAGTTGAGCCGTATCCATTGAAAAGTCAATGAGATAGAGCTTTCCCTTTAATACACCTTTAAAGGCAATTGAGTCATCCCTCCTTCTAAAGACCGTCACACCCTCATTAGTGAACAAGCAATTATAGCCCATCTCACAAAGTTGTGAAACGGACAACAAATTGTAGTCCAAAGAATCAACAAGCAAAACATTAGAAATAGAATGCTTAGTTGTGATAGCAATTTTACCATAACCACGCACTCTTTCTTGACCATTGTCATCAAAAGTGATGCTCTCCATTGAATCCTCATTTTCTTGGTAAGAGGTGAACATCCTTTTCTTTCCGGTCATATGATTGGTGCATCCACTATCTAGTAACCAACTTGATCCACCAGAGGAGTACACCTACAAAACAAATTAATCCTTGTTTTTAGATACTCAAATTTGTTTGGGTCCTTTCACATTTGTTACAAGAGTCTTGGGCACCCACACACAAGCTTTTGAGTTTTTGTTGCGTGGCTCAACATACTTAGCAATAATTCTACCATGCTTGTTTTTTATGGCAACATATGATGCATCAAAAGTTTGAAATAGCATGGGCATATTATGAGAAGCATTAACACGATGATCATGAGACTTTAAAAGATCATTAGTGACTTTGCTCTTGATTTACTTTTTTCGGTAGGCTCCCTCTTTTGTGAATTTTGGGAACTCTTGGCCATTCTTGAATTCTCTTGCATTTTGCTTTTCACCATGAACATAGCCAATACTGTCCTTGACATGTGGGCGCCTTGTTTTTAAATATGCACTTCTTGCATATTCAATGTTCTTACTATCAAGCTCTTGCTTCTTTTGGTGAACTTAATCTTTCAAGGTTTTCACTTGATCTTTCAAGTTCTGAATCAATTTGACATTAGTAGCACAAGCTTCAAGATCAATATTCTTACATCTAGCACAATGTTTACTTGTGGAAGCTTTAGTTGAGCTAGGCGCGTCTTTAGTTTTTGAGTTAGACCGAAGAGTATCAAATTGCACTTCAAAGTCCTTATAGATCTTTTTCAAGGCATCGTAGTCTCATTGAAGAGCACCACTTGAACTCTCAAGACTTTTACAAGTCTCCTTGCATGAAGCAAGTTGTTAATTTAACTCTTCATTTTTCTTCCTTTCTAGAGTTAAGAGATTCTCAAGCTCAAGGTTTCTCTTCTTTTCAAGAATGAGCAAGTCTTCTTGACTCTCAAAAATCTCATTCCTCTCAACTATTTGATCCATGAGCATTTTGATTTTAGTGATAGCACTTTTACTTAACCCTTTCAGTAGGGCCTCATCTTCACTATCATTATCTATTTCCTCTTCACTACTAACATACTTATGAGGGAGGTTAGATTTGGTTTTTACCTTACGCTTGCTCTCCTTTGCCATTAAGCATGTATGAGTAGTGCTTTTGTTGAGGTTGATGAAGAGAGATTTGCTTGATGAAGACTCTTTGATGGCAAATGTATCAATGCCTTCATCATCCAAATCGGAATTCTCCTCATTTGAGTCCCATTCCATTCCAAGATGGGCTTCACCGATGTACTTCTTCTTTGAAAATTTCTTGTCCTTGTTGAAGTACTTCTCCTTCTTCTTGCCATCATCTTCTTCTTTCTTCTCATGTGGACAATTAGCAATAAAGTGCCCATACTTTCTACAATTGTAGCAAACTCTTTTCCCTCTTGACTTGGGCTTATCTTTCCTCTTGTCATCACGGTAATTTCGCTCTTTCCACGTAAACTTCTTGAATCTCTTGATAAAGAGAGCCATGTCTCTATCATCAAGGTCAGAGCTTTCATCTTCATCACTTGAGCTCTCTTCAACTATCTTCTTGCCTTTACTCTTCTTGCTTGCCTTGAGTGCTATGTCTTGATTCTTTGAGCTTGAGGTACCCTTTGACAAGTTCTTGACATATTGGGCTTCCTTCTCCATCATCTCATGGTTGATAATCTTGCCAAGCACTTCATTAGGAGTCATCTTTTTGTAGTTAGGGCTCTCACAAATTAGTGTACACAAGGTTGTGCTCCTAACCGTGTAAGCCCTAATCATCTTCTTGACAACTTCATGATCACTCCAATTTCTGCTTCCATAGGCTCTAATCTTGTTGACGAGATTCTTGAGCCGGTTGTACATTTCTTGAGGGGTCTCATTGTCTTTCATCACAAATCTTCTCAATTCTTCGTCAATCATCTCAATCTTTGCAATTTTTATGGTCTTGGTGCCTTTATGAGCAACTCGAAGTATATCCCAAATGTCCTTTGCCGAGTTCAACCCATCAACCTTGTTGAACTGTTCTTGATTGAGCGATGAGAGAAGAACCATCACTGCTTGAGTATTTTGGTGGAGATCTTGTTATTGTTTCGGAGTGAGTTCTTCATCGTCATCACTATCCGGATAATCAACACCTGTATAAACAATATCTCATATGCTCGGGTGGAGCGAAAATAGGTGATACTTCATGTTGTGCCTCCACTTGTTATAGTTCACCCCATCAAATTGAGGTGGTTTACCAATAGGTAACGATAACAAGTTTGTGTTAAAATTATGTCGAGAATAATTAAAAGGGGTTTTAGAATAGTCCTTTTTAACTCTTTTCTTCTTTTTCTTCTTCGCCTCTTTAGCTTTTGTTGAGGAGCCTTCCAAATCATATACATTATGACCAAGTACGTCGGCTAAATACGAGATGAATGTTGACACATGTCGACCTTACGGCATGCCACGTGTCAAAGGCCCTTCCGAACTGCCAACTAAAGATACTCGATCATATTACATATAATTTCGGTATTTCTCGATATGCATTTCAATGCCCAAAATCAATATGTATATCGCTAAGTCACGTGTGTAACCACCGTCATCACAAGACATATGTAGAGAGCTAATTTTAGAGTTTCATAGCAGGTTGTTTACCTTACGTATTTACCACAAAAAGAAGATTTTGGACTCAACTAAGTTTCCTAATCAGCAACATGAACAAGAGCGTAGCTAGATAAAGAATGTGCCTCTTGCGCAAGAGAACAACGCAGCAAAAAACAAACCAAAAGACCTCGGTGCTCAACCCTAAGCACCATCTACTCCGGTCCATCACCGTATCCGGAAGGATAGAAGTACCCAAACTCGAGTTCATCCTCACCTGCAAAACTCAACAAGTAACATCTTGAGTACGAAGGTACTCAGCAAGACTTACATCACTAAGTCTATTCAAGGAGTATGCACTTTGTCTTTGGACAGGAATAAGCTATAGGATAACATTTTTGCATAAAAACATTAGCTTTGTAGAGTAAATAAATTGTAAACTTTAATATAAGTGAAACTATAAGGGTGACGCTACTATACCAACAACAAGGAATGAGTAACGGTTCATAAGCTCACATATCACAATATCCTTCAAACCACAACTAGAGAATCATACCATGATATTGCTGTTGTACCAAGGCTTGGTCATAACTGAGACCGCGGCAATTCGAATTGTTTTTACACCTTGCAAGGGAGTACATCTTTACCCACACGCCACACGACCACCGGCCCTACAACTCGTCGGAAGTAGGTAGTGATTCGGTGTGACAATCCATTCCAAATACGCTCTGACTATTTACACAGGTGTTTGGTCAAGGCGAGTTGGTCGCACTAGGCCCTCATGGGGGTCATCCCTAGCACCTCCTACACCCCCAAACTCGTAAGCCAAATGATCGCAGCTAGATAAAGAAGAAGGCTTACCTATTAATTATTTCAGCATGTGGATGTACGAAGAGTGCCAAGGACAAGGAACACTTCATCAACCAATTCCCCTTAAAACACACCATAACCAGCATTCATCTTTTAATGAGCATGGTCAATTCTTCCCAATTAAACCCCTATATCGCGCAAACAATAGTGACCTTCTATTGTTTGACTTCTACCGTTTAAATTGAAGCCACACTAAGAAATATCATAAAATTAACTTCTAGACCTACCCAACTCCTCACAAGATAAGGTGATAACAAAGAGTAAGGAAGGTAATGCAACAATTAGGATAGCAGATACCTTATCTAATGCCCGACTAATACAATCATATTATTTAACTGAACACAACCATTTAAGACATATCCACAAAGGGTTAAGATATGCAGGATGCTTGCCTTGAGTTGCAGGTTCTTTGCTCTCAAACGCTTGCTCTGCTGCACCCTTCGAACCACCAACATCACTCTCCGGTAGCTCACCTTCTAAACACCAGAAGATGCACCAAATGAATGACATGACAATGATATGAAATGAGGTGCAAATGCCATGAAATTTGTAGACGTAAAGTTCATTGAGTCATGATTGCAATGCAAAAAGAATGACTTGATTTGAGCAAGATTTGATCCAGAAATGAGCAAAACAGTGCAGCTGGTCAGGAAATAGTGATTATGACCTTTAATCACTATTAAATTAGAAACTAATTATTCTTCTCTGGTTTTGGGCAGGACAATATTTTTAGTGTGTAGATAACAGAGAGACGAATCCAATGAAACAAATTTCGCAACAAACGGAGGTTGGATGGTTTTTCTATGAATTTTACAAGGTGGCAAGGTCGGGCTGAACTAGAGGGGTCGGACAGGGGGTCGGGAAAGGTCGGGAAGGGTCGGACAGGGGTCAGTAAGGGTTGGAAAGGTCGAGAAGAGGTCATAAAGGGTCGGTCAGGGATCGATAAGGGTTGAAAAAGGGTCCGAAAGGGTCGAAAAGGTCGAAAAAGGGTCGAGAAGGGTTCGAAAAGGGGAGGATGATCATTTTAGTGATGAAAGTTGAGGTTCAAAACCTAAATAGAGATATTAAAAGCGTAATACCTCCTAAAAACTTCATTTTAGGTGCTCAAAGTGACATGCAACAAGTTAGATGAAAAAATTATCTACAATGATGAAACCTAGCAATAGATGAATCTTGGGCTCACACATGGAGAACCAAATGACCAAGAGAAAGAGAATGAAGATGAGGAAAAGCTTCACCTCGACGCTCAAAAGCTTGGAGAGAAGCTTGAGTAAGAGGGAAAGCTTTGGATGAAGTCTTTAAGGTTGAGATCGTCAATGGCGGAGCTCACCCGAGTTGAGGAAGATGAGCGGTTTCACGACGTCTCCGAGGCCGATTCAGCTTGAAGAGGACTTGGGAAAGTCGTAGGAGAGGTTAGGGAAGCCTTCTCCTTGACTCTCGGTGATGAGGACGATAAAAATCGCCTCAGCTCTTGCTACCACAGTGGAGAGGAAAACAATAGCGGAATAGAGAGAAGAGGGCGAAATCTGATGGCTTTAAGGCTTGCTTAGACGGAAAACTCGACAGGAACGCAGGTGGGGACCATGGGGCAGTGAGTGGAGGTTCGAACGGAACAAACGACATGCAACACAGGGCAAGGAATGGGTGCCACGATGCAAAACACGCGGCATCACTTCTCTGCAGCCTATCGGGAGGTTGAAGGAGATAGAGGAGAGGCTGACAGGTGGGGTCACGATATTTTCTTTTTTTAGATTTTCTAGGACTGGACTCTATATCCTCTTCGATCCTCAATTCGACTTGGTTTTTGGACACAAATTTTTGTAGATTTTTTCTGGTGATAGATAAAAGGAAGATGAATCCATTGCCACTGGAATCACCGTCAATGAAGATATAGAATTCAAATTAAAATTCATCCAAGTTGACAGTTTTCAAGAATTGAACGAATTTTTGAGACATCAAAACAACACCTAAAAATTGGGTAAAAATCATGCAAATTCAAGGGATCTAGAGTAGTCATGCCAGAATTTTGATTTGACCAAGTGGTATTCAAGATTTTGGGAGTTGCTACACAGTAAGAATTTAAATTCATTCAAATTTTAAATTTCAAATTTGAAATGTCATGATTATGCAATGCTTGTGCTAAATGATGCTTATGATAATGACTTATACATGCTGGGATGTTACAGCCTTCCTCTTGAGGAGTGAGAAGGATTTTGCATCATTCTCACTTAAAGAAGAGTGTTCAATTTCTTCGCTCGCTTGGCTAGATTCCCATAGACCCTTCAACGTTTCTCTAAGCGGTTAAGCTCGATTCGGAGAGTTTGGCTCTGACACCAATTGAAAGTTGTCTAGAGGAGGGTGAATAGGCAACCTAAAACAATTCCTGAAAAAACAAACTCAATGAGCAGTGAAACCACTAGAGTCTCCAGTTTTAGCGAGTTCTAGCAAATTCTACTTGAATCTAAGCAAGTTTTAGCGAGTTCTAGCAAATTCTACTTGAATCAAAAGACTAGAATATGATATAGCAAGTAGATCTAAGCAATCAAACAAGTTAGAAACTAGTGAGCAAGTAGATCGAAGCAAATCTATAAATATGAACAAGAACAATATGAACATGCAAGAATAAAAAGGGCATAAGGAGAAATGAGATTTTTCACCCAAGTTCGAGTCGACTAAGGAACTCTACATCTCTGTTGAGAGGTTCACAAAGAACCGGATCGCACTCGATCTTTTCTCTCACTCAACCAACCACAAAGGTGAGGTTGAGTTCTTCAGTAGCAAATCCTTTTCGAGAAGGATGAACAAACTTCTCGGGGCGTCACCACACTAGTTGGGAGCTCCTGGGCACGCCTAGCTGTCTAGGAGCAAAAGCTCCAAGAGTAACAAACTCAAACCAAAGCTCGACGGTACCGCAAATGCTCAATGCAATTGAAAGCACTTCTCTCACAATCTCTAGCTCAAATCTTGCAAGCTTAGACCTTGGAAGGGAGTGCGAGAGTGTTTTTGAGCTCAAGAGTGTGTTGTTCAAGTGTGAGTTGCCAGCCCTCTCAAATGGGGCTGAGAGGGTATAAATACCTGAGCTCCAAAAAAGTAGCCGTTGGACTGGTCACATACTGACCGGACACTTCGGCACTTTGCTGGACACGATACTCCGGTGAGGCCTCTCGGGTCGGCAAGCCTGAGCCACCGGAGTCTTCGGCACTGTGCCGAATACTTCGGTGAGCCTCTTGGGTGCAGGTTGCTTGGTCACCGGAGTTTTCAGCACTTTGTCAGACACTTCGGTGAGCCTTCTCAGGTTGAGATTGGCTGCCTTATCGGAGACTCCGGCAAAGTGCCAGATACTCCAATAAGGGGTCTCGGGTTAGGTGAAGGTTTGAGCATTTTGGCACCTTTGAGACTTCAATTTGAGTCCCCCTTGATAGTACCACATACCTAGATTCAAGAAATGATAAAATCTAGTGTTCGTCCATGAGAAAAGGCTCCGTGACTTGATCTAAGAAAATTAGGGGTTCTTCTATCTCTTTTGACATTCTTTTCTACTTTTTGAATCTTTCGCGCTGTCAATACACTTAGCAAAAGTCATTAGCTCTTTGAATGGTTCGTCATCATCCACCAAAATCCACTAGGGGGCCTAGATGCACTTTCAACTCAGCTTGAGATGACAGCTGCCATATCTTATATGTCTGTCGGGTTTGGAGCGATAGTATCTTACCTCCAGAGGATTGGTGTGCCACCATTATCTGCATTCTCGACAACCACGCTACTAGGTCCCCTGCCTTTGTAGCTGCAGCCGACAGCTCCTCAACCACAATACTCATTGGTGCTAGCCTTCACAGCTCAGTTGCAACAGCAACCCAGCTTCAACACCCTACTCTCAGCTTCGTTATCACCTTTCGCACCTTTTGGAGTAGCGAGCGCAACCATGACTACCGAAGGAGGCAGTGTGCCAGTGACTTCTTCTCAATTCTCTTTGGTTTCCTCATTATCAATGTTGCCACTTCTTGTGTCAATTGAGCCCAGAGTTTTAGTGCCGGCATTAGAGACAGAGACAACAGTAGGTAGTTCTACGCTTGCTCCGAGAGTTCTATCATTCGAGGCTACCACTGCTGGGTCAGTTTTGACAGAGCCACCACCAGAGATTTCAGAGGCAGAGCCCACAGCCACCACTGTCGAGCAGCCCAGTGTGTCTGATGCAGCTATCCTGGTTGAGGTAGGATATTCTACAGAGGAGGCAACTTAGGCTCTTGCCAGTGCAGATCAGCCAGCCTCACTTGATGGCAAGGAGCCTTCCCCGATGTCTTCTTCCGGTCTGAGGGCTTTTGATGATCCTGAGCAGCTGAGAGATGAGTCAGCAGCAGTAGACCCAGCATCAGTGGAGCAGCCACCTACAGTCACTACACCCGACCCTCCGGCCGCGCCTGCAAAGGATTAGATCTTCCATAGGTCTAGATTGTCGGGAGTGTGCCGTGTGGTTGTATCGCTTGAGAGGCTAGCTGTCTAGGGAGAGGCCGTGGATGGGTAGATAGGGCTCTGGTTCTTTTGTTTTATGGATTTTATTGTCTCTTCTGTGACATTTTGATGAGCTTGTATTTCATTTGATCTTTTAGCTCATTGGAATGCACTTGGTTTGGCTCTCTGTGTTGTGATTGTCTGGCAGGTTCTCTAGTGAGTTGCACTTCCGTTTATATCTGTCTTGCACTAACCTCTGTCTTTCTAGCGTTTCTCTTCTATGTATGCTTTCTCGATGCCATCTTTTTGTATGATTAATGACAAAGGGGGAGAGAGTCCTCACAACATGAGAGAGATTGTTTCCAAAGAAAGAAAAAGGGGGATAACTCATGCAAATTTTTAGGGGGAGTCATCAAGGTAAGAGGGTAAGTATTTCTTTGAGATGTGTTTCTTTCTTTATCTTATATCATCTCATTTGAAATTTGGTTGTGAGTACTATGGTTGTCATCAATCACCAAAAAGGGAGAGATTATAAGCTTCATAACCTTCTAAAAGGTATGAATTGATTTTGATGATTGAATGAACACCATAAATAATAGTTATGATTGTAGGTTTCACTTCGCTAATCTCTACAATATGGTGGGTTTTCTTGATGGATGACAAAGGACGATCCCAAGAAGAGGAGTTTCGAGCGTTGGAGAATTAAGGCTAAGGACTAGCTAGAGAGTCCATTGGAACGCCGGTACTATTAAGAGGGTCAAGTCATTCGTCTCTTATCATACAAGTGTTAGAGTGTGTGAATGATCCTTAGTTACCTCAGAAAGCACTGAAGATGGCAGAGAAAGCGAAGTCAAAGACCAAAACTCAAGTCCAGCTAAAGATGCAGTCAACGGACAGTCCTGTGAGGTCACGAGACAGTCTAGTGAGCCTTGGAGTAACCAGTCCATAGAGAGGTGCTCTCTTGAATTGAGGTGGAGCAACCACCGGACAGTCTGATGGTGCAGTGACCGGACAGTCCAGCGAACCAGAAGATGATGTCAAGAAGAAGTGTCTCTGGATGTCCAAAAGAGAAGATCACCGGACAGTCCGGTGTCACATAGAATAGATGCAGAGAGGGTGTTTCTCTGTTGTGCAGGAAGACAAGTCACCAGACAGTTAGGTGGGAGTAGTCACCGGACAGTCGGGTGATTGGATAAAGCAGTCAGCTTTATGACATCACGTTCCAACGGTTGTTTCTAGGCTTGGAACTTATTTAAACCATAGAGTGGGACGTTCTCACGTGTGTTTAAGGTCTGAATTGCTGGAGGAAACTTGTGAAAGGTGAAGGGACACCAACAAGAGGGCACAAGACAAGATTTGAGATCTTTACTGCTAATAGGAGAGTGATAAAGAGCATTCATACACTTCTAGCACTTGTGAGGCTTGAGAGGAGTGATCTTTGCCTATTACTCTTGGTTTGGGTCGTCTGGATCGGCTAGGAGTCGGTGTTCGTGCTTCCAAGGATATTGTGGAAGACGACGCCAAGTTTGTATGCGATTTTGGGTCCTCCGCTCGAAGAAGCGCGCGAGGCTTGGAGGCTTGCTTTAGCGCTTGGATATTATGTGCGACAGCCGGGCCACCGGTGACCTCACTCCGGGATTGAAGCATACCCTTATGAGCATTATTCCAGGAAAGACGGGAGGGACCAAGACTCCTATGGGAGTGATCCAACGAGAAGTAGGGGAAGGTGCCTACCTTCCGAGACCTAAAAAAAAATCACTGAACACTTTCTATATCTCTCACTTTACTTACCGCATTTACTTACCGCTTGAGTAGAATGATAGGTTGTTCTTTAATTTCTCTTGGTGGCTCGTACTAGTGCTTGCTTGTTGTTCTTATTTTATCACTAGCATTGTTAGAGGTTTCGGCCTACTACAATTGCATAGGATTGCTTCTGTTTTGATTCAGTCTTGTAGTTTGAGTTCGTAGTAAATTTTGTCCTATGAGTCCACCAATTCAACCTCCTTTTCGGTGTCCTTGATCCTTGCACTAAGACACGATGATATCTCTACTACTAATAAAAAATGAGACTGTCGTTCATGCTAATGACAAAAGAGACAGCGTCTATGCAAAAGGGAGATCGTGTCCGCCCCTGCCCGTCGCCTCTCCACCCCTACCTCCGAGAAATCTTGTCGTAATCGCTGCCGAGAAAGCCATCGCTTACCACATTGTGGCCTTCCAAAATTGTCAGCACCTTCCAATAAATACCCCTTGATACCCGCTCTCCTGCTTGTGAAGCTGATGGTGAAGTCACAACGGATAGGTTGGTGCCTCCGACTCTCGCGATTGTGGATCTCGTGTCGAACCATGCGGGCCTCATCGACGCCGCCGTCCAGATTCGTGCCTCTGCGTACATCAAACTCGACAAGGCGGGTGGCGGGCGGGAACTGAGGTCGTGTCGAGGCACTCCCCGCATGGTACTAGAACCACAACATCATCGACTATGACAAGCGCTCGCGCCGTCAACTACCACAAAGACAAGGGAGAGATTCATCAGATCCACCCACCCCCTCGTCCTTAGTTTCTTGTCCCACCCACTAGATCCCATCGGTCTCAGCAGCCGTGCCCATGGGTGTTGTGAAGAGTGGTAGGCAAGATGAGGAGCACAACTCCATCTGGGTGAGGTGAGGCCGGCGAAGAGAGGTTCCCATGGGACTGGATCTATGGGGTGCTAGCCTCATTGGGGCTATGGCAGAAGGAGGCCAAGATCTTCTTCCTCGACCTCGACAACGGTGGCAAGACTACAAGACCACACTGTTCCACATGCTCAAGGATGAGGTACCAAATGCACGCCGCTTCTCCCCTGATCCAACCCCTATCAGATTTGTGGCTGCTCGTGATTGGTTAGCCAAGGACTCCATGAATTCTAACCTTTCCTTCATGTTGATCAGCTCGTCGTTGTTGCTGCTACCATTGCCAGTGAACCACGCAGGTAGGAAGTTCTTCCTGCGTTGTTTCTATTTTTGCATCTGGCGATGGCGAACAACGTGCTCTGTAACATCCCGAAATTTTCAGATTAATCGAAGTGTCGAAATTCCCCAAAATATTTTCCTTAATTATTTAGTTCTCTCCTTATCCTCTTCCACCGACCCTTCTTTTTTTTAACCCTCAAGTTGATCACCCTCTAATATAAAATCCCTCTAATCTTATCCCTTTCTCCCATTCTCTTTATTTCTTTCTCTCTCCCCAAGCCACCACAAACCTCAATCAGGCGAGCAGGCGCTCCTCTTTGACTGCGCCGCGCCGGTCGTCTCCATCGACAACGCCGCCCATCACCGCCTTCCTTCCCCCGGCCGGCTTCACCGTCTACCTCGTTGACCGCGCACGCCCCTCCGTCCCCGACGCTGTCTTCGTCGCCCGCGCCGCCGTGCCGTGCAGGTCCGCCGCCGTCGTCCATGTGACCGCGACCTTGTCTCTGTGGAGCTCGTCGTCTCGCGACCTCGTCCCAATGCTCACCGCCGCGGACATGTCGTCCCCGTCGTCACCTCCTTCCTCCGCGCCCCGACCGTCTCCGCATCGCGCCGCCTCCGACAATCCTCGTTACCCCGACCGGAGAGCGCGCGCCTGCACCGGCCTTCTTCGACGAGCGCACCGAGCCGCTGGCCGCGGACCTCCGCCGCGCCTTGTCGTCCCCTGCGCCATTACCCTGTCCTCGTCGTCGACTGTTGCCATCCTCGTCAGTCCCTGTCCGTGCTGTAGCCGGTCTCCATCGTCGGTTCGCAGCCGGTTCGCGTCGCTGCGTCCTCATGTTCAAGTCGCCAAGGCTGCTCTGGACTTCGCCGTGCACCTGTCGCCGACCGCGATCTGCTGTTGTGGTGAGGCACTAGAACCTCTTCCTTGTGCCCTTTTGTTCGATCTGTGCTGCGTACAGGTTAACATGTAGATGTTTGAGTGTATCCTAGTGCGGTAGGTGTAGAACGTGTTCTCTGATTTGGAGTAGTTCCGCTTGGCTAGTTGTGTAGGTCTGTGTAGTGCTAGTCGGCTCAGGTTTCAGAGAGGGTTTGGTTACAGCAAGAGTATAAGTTAATCAGTTTCTTGGTTCGGTGATGGGTGTCAGGCTTGAGTGCATGGTTGGTTTTCAGTTCTGGGTAGTTTGCTTTGTGCAGAAGATTTCAGGTGGAGTCGTGGTCATCCTGTGCAGGTTGCTTGGTCTGACGGCAGGGTTCAGAAGCGTTGGGCAGAGTTTGCTGTTTTGGTGCTAGCAGGAGCGATCATGAGAAACAAGTGAATTCTTTCACTTTTGTTCTGTATGCTGATCTTCGGGAGTTCACAGATCTTTCGTTAGGGTTCCAAAAGTTTCCTGAGTTGTTTCCTTAGATTTGTCTCCTCAAGTGCGTCATGTAGAAATTTTCGGGGAACTTTTCGAGCACGTTTAGTCTCATAATTTAAATTTGAATTTAATTGTTCAAATTTAAATTATCACGTATCTAGTGTCTGATCCCTTTTTCGTGTCGTTCTCCAGTTGAAGAAGTTGTTGCCGAGGATTTGAAGACTGCTCTACGCGAGGATCTAGATTTCGGATAGAATCTCAACTCACAAGGCAAGTCGCGTTCCTTGATCACTTTGTTCCCAGCATTTTAAACTGCATATTTTGTTTGAAACCTTAATTTGCATGTCAACTATTTTAAAATGTGCTAGCAACATTCCTAAGCCGTGTCTGTTTACTGTTTCACAAATATCAACCCTAGGATTGCTTTAGTACATTTATTTCACTTTTATGCTTAGCCATGCTTAGTCGTATTTATTTTTATCTCACACCTATCACTATAAAATAAAATTTGTGTTAAATGCTTTTGAACTGTGCTTCAAAAGTGTGAGTATTGCAAATAACTATAGATAACTATTTAGCGGGGGCAGAAGGCAGTTTGAGGAGCTGAGGGACTTTCGGGAAGTCCCTATGAGGGTACCTGTGGCGGGTACACTGGAGGCTTCGGCTTTGGCGGCGAGTTTGTTGGTTGTTGGAGTTGTGGTTGGAGAGATGGCCTGCTTCGGCAATTAAGGACCGAGTACTTCGAGCCTTGTACGCTCAGTTGACAACCATGCACATCACGTTACCCTGTATGTGCAGTTGGCTTGATCTTGAAGCTTGCTGAGACTGGTTGTTTACCCGTGGGTTGGTGGTGTAGTGTTAGTGTGGTGTAGAGCTCTGACTCCCCACATGAGATCGAGATATCCCATCTGATCAGTGGTAGGCTCTTCACAGCTCCAGGACCTTCCAATAAATAGGCTTTTGGGATCTCTATCCTAGAGGACGGATGACACCAGTTAAAGCTTGTGGACGGGTTTTGTGTGTTCGTCGGGGTTACGACGGTAGTTTCCGATGACGCATCCCGTGGGTCCAGGTGCATAACCTCTGTAGAGTTTTAGTCGATGCGCATTGTCACGTCCTTTTGGAAGGACACCACCCTGAGTTGTGCTCCTCGTTGAGTAGTTTTGTTTTTCTCCCTCCTCTCCTTTTTCAAATGTTTTTGACTCCGGCCTTTGAGCTGTGGCCGAGTGTGGAGATTACATCGGCATTAAAATGAACCCTCGTTCGAGATAACGGAGATCTCTGCGGGGCAAGATAATAAAATTTGACAAGTTTGAAAATAAAGCTTTGTTGCATCTTTATATAAAATAAATGTTTTAAACTTGCATTTAGCACTTGAGCTATGCCTTTACCCTTGAAACCATTTGCATGCATACATTGTTGTTAGGCAGTACGCGGTTTGCTGAGTATTCGTACTCACGGCTTTTTAATTTGTTGTTTTCAGAGAATACGCTCAGCTTTGATTTCGACTACGTCTCTGACGGTCCGTGACGTCCGCTCCTGCGCTCAAGCTAGCCTGTGTGGAGGAGGTTCGCTACTGCTGCCGTGTTGATGCTTCCGCTGTTGCTTTTGTCGGATTCACGATAGTGATATATCTGCTCTGAGATATTTTTGGCCTGCGTGCCGATGGACCCCTCTGGAGGATTTTATTCTAATAATTTCACTCTGATCTACTATTTCATAATTTGTTTCTTGTTTAATATTTCTGTTATGGTTTCTTGATTGATCGCTTGTGATATCGTGATTGCCAAACTCCTGGGATTGGCAATGTCACGTGAGATCGGGACTTATCGAAAGGTAAGTGAAAACCCGGTCGTTACATGCTCCACCAAATTCGTGAGCATGAGGTTGAAGTTGTAGAGCATGACATGTCCTTTGCTGTTTAGCAGGACATTCTCCTGCTTTAGGTCATGATATATGATGCTGGGCGCATGGAGTGGAGGTACTAGAGAATTTCTAGCACTATATCTGGGCAACTAGGCCGTGCCAAATGGGCCACATCTAGCCCAATCACTTTGGCACGGCCCAATCTGCATCGTGCTCGAGCCGGCACGGGCCCGTTCGTCGGGCTGTGCCTGGGCCGGAGGTCAAGCATGTGGCCCAGCATAGCACGGCCCGGTATTAGTTTTGTATAAATACATTTTAGTTCTATACGGTAAACAAACAGGCGAGTTAGGTGGACTGGTTAGTTCTTCACTTCTCGATGCTCAGGTGCCAGGTTCGAATCCCAGCGGCCATATATTTTGCCTGTTTTTCACCATTTTCTGCTATTTGGGCTGCCAGCACGATGGGTCGGCTGTGCCGGCACGGCCCATATTGGCCCGGGTAAGATAAACGAGACGTGCCATGAGCCAGCACCTTAGCCCGCGGCCTAGTTTGGCACGGCCCGAGTGGCCCGGCGTGCTTAACGGGTGGTGCCTTAACGGACCATGCCGCTAGACGGGTCGGGCCGGGCGGCCTGTTTGCCCAGCTATAAGTAGCACTTCCATTGTGTAGTCCATCGGAGTCTCACCCAAACTCCTGGTTCTTGTACTATCCCTTCTCATGGCCGTCCCCCTTGCCAAGCGGCTTCTCGTTGTAAGCTTCATGGCATTTGAATCATTGAAAACCTAAAAGGTATGAAAGTTTTGGTGATTGAGTGAGAACCATGAACTAACTCGTTGGATGTAGGTTCAAAAAATTCTTATCTCAAATACCTTTGAGTTGGCTTCCTCAAGGATGATTGGATGATTCATGGCTCACATAATGATGAAGCCCTTTATCCAGTGACTCGGTCGAAGATGGATCAAGTCTAAGGATGAACTAGAGCCAAGTGTGGCTTAGATGCAGGCCTTGAGTTTGTAGGAAAAACCAATCGTATTAAGAGAGATCATGATGAGGCCATCACTCCTTTATATACACACAACACTCCTCAAATTAGTATTGATAGAATTCATGCACGACACTTGAAATTAGAGGTGAGCTCGTTCCTAAACATATGTCTTTCTTTCTTTGAGAATAGATTGCTATCTAATGACTTTATCATAATTAGAAACATTGAAGAGAGTGAAGCATGAAGAAAGACTTGGAGATGCTCAACATTAGCAAGGCACGTTCAACCCCGGAGTAGATCCAATCCAACTCGGGTTTGAGTCCGAGTCGGACTCTAGATATGGATGGAATGCTACGAAGATAAGCTTTCTAACAGATCTAATCCCATGCGAAAATATTTCCTAGATCTCTAGGAATCGCTAAAACAATATGACGTACAGAATCTATCAGGGTGCTGTGACACCATCTTTTGGCTCCTAGGCCGTGCATCTTTCTTAGATCGATTAGTATTAGGTTTTTCCCAAAGGACGTCCTAACCTCTACATAAACAGTAGCCATCATCTTTAGGGATAGGTTTCTGCTTAGTTTAATATGTTATCAAGCAGTTTTGATGTTTGACGGTTTGTTGGATTCCAACTTCGTGAGTTTAATTCAGATTTCGTAATTGAGTTGCGTTCTTTCTTGTTCTTGCTTGTGATCTTTGATTTAGGCTGAGATTAGCCTTCTTGGCGAGGTCAATCGTGTGTGCACAGTTGATAACCAGAGGAGGAGTGGTGCTGCGATTGCTGGGTTCGAATCCTGTTGATTTGAGGTCAGATCGATTGTATGTCGTATCTCCACCAAATCGAGAGTTACCACAACCTGACGGAAGATCGAGAACCACGTACACATCAAGTGGTTGTCAGAGCTTCCGGTATACCTTCAAGTTCATATCTATCCTTGTTGATTTTGCATTCATCTTATCGTCTAGAGAAAAGCCGCAGCAAAAAGTATATCGTTAGGTGTTCCTCTGTCTAAGCCGTGTTTAGCCTTTACATAATTTTATTTCAGAGTTCGTAGTGTTGAGTTTGTGTCCTTAGTTTGTGTTTTGGTTGCTGGATTCTGAAATTTTTTTTGCATACAATTGTTTTTCTTCGTCATTCATTTGTTTTTGTGTTTAATTTATTATCATGTCACATCTGTTAATTGTTTCTTTTATATTGAAATTTTATCCCACTTACTCACCCCATATTTTGATCACAACCGGATCCACCCTTAATAGATTCACCTCTCTATATTTATCCGCTGCTCAATCAGCCACAAAATCATCCACAAAATTCGCACCCAATTTGAGATCTGAATCTGTTTTTAGTCTTTAAAAAAATCTGATTCGGAGATCCATCATTAAAATAGTCATAACTTTTGTTTTTAGATTCCAAATTAGACATATAAATACTTTTCAGATATCTACAAAAAATTTCCCAACCTTTGACAATCCTAGATTTAACAATTTCAGATCAGAAGTTTCTGTTGTCACACTCCAAAGTTTCAGCACAGATTTAACAAAAATTCAAGATTTTCTCCAGACCACATCTTTCATCATATTGATCTGAAATTCGATCGTGTACCATATTTTGTGCCTCTGGTTCAGAGAAAATATCATAAAAATAAAATAAATTTTTTTGAAGATCTAGAAGCCAGAAATTAATCTTTGCTAATTTTTCAAGTGCTGAACATTTTGCTGATTTCTGGAGCCTTATCATTTGTGTTGTTGCTGTCCTTTGATATTTTTATTCAAATTTTTGTAACATCTGGATTTTTTATAAGATTGGGCCAGCAACTAGAACATAATACTTAGAACACTGATTCAATATTGTTACCTATTATAGACATGTGTTCCACTAATAAATTTTCAACCTTCCAAGCTCCACATATCTACCTCAGATCAGCACTGTATTTGGCCGTCCAATTGTGAAATTACGACTTCCTGTTTTCACCTGCTACTTGTTGCACCATCCTTTGCTTTGCTTTAGTAAGAGTCTTGCAAGAGCATGGTAAGGTGCTTCCTTTTGCGGAAATTTCACTACCTATCTCACTGTAGTTGCAGAAATAATATTTTGTGCTGTTCATATGCTATTTTTCTAACCATGACAAAGAAAAAGAGGTGAATACAATGCGAGTAGTGCTTTTCAAAGAGTCCTTGATAATATTGATGCAAACTTCAAAAAACACAATGAGTTTTTGGACAATATGTTGGCAAGCTTTGAGAGATGTAATCCACCTCAAAGAGATGTTGCACATGATCAAAAGATGCATTAGGTTCAGACCATTGCTACATCATCTTCTTCCACGAGTAATTATATTCTTTCATCTCTTCCTTTATATGATGGTTTAGATTCTATTAAATATATTGCTTGAGAAAGAGAGATGGATAATCTATTTGGATAATGCTATGTGTGAAAGGAGAATGCTTTTTAATGTTGCTAGTGCATTATTTGATAGTGCTTTAACTTTGTGGCAATGTTTATATATGACTAAAAAAAATTTTCGAACACGGAGTGATGCTAAAATTTTAATAAGAGAAACTTTTGTTGATACATCTTCTGAACCTATGTCTAGTTGTGATATACACTCTTTGGAGGAGAAGCCTTCTATTGTACCTCTTATTACACCTAACATTTTGCAGGAAATTGAGATCAAACAAGAAAATAGAAGTGATACAAACGTGATAAAACAAGAGATACACAATGTTCCATGCATAGCCCA
>BCLH01001787.1:13872-27234 GCA_001602315.1 Zoysia pacifica | reverse complement strand
TGAATTCGATACTCTTAATTTTTATCTATTCACTAGTGCTGAAATTAAACATTTAACTCTCATTACATGTGACAATGATGAGCTGAAATTGCTATCTTCTTCAAACACTGTGAGTTATATTAGATATAATTCTTTTTGTGACCTGCTACTGTAGAGAGGATGATATTTTCTAAACCTAAATTGCCTTTGTTAACTTGAACCCATTTTTATATTACAGGCAACTATGATTCTAGAATGGTGCATAGAGTTTATATTTGCTCAAATTTGAAATACTCTTGCATGGTGAAAATAAATGACAAACTAGATGATGGAAATAGAAAATATCATGCCATGTCATGTTTATCTAGTTTTTCTAATACAACACACTTTGTGGCTTCTCATAAGAATGATCTTACTAATTTTTTATGATAAAAATACTCTATGTAATGCTTTAGTGTGCAAAGATACCTTGTTTTCATGTTGCAATCTTTCTAGCTATTTGTCCGCTCCTGTTACTAACAATTTGCAGAAGTATCATGATGCCCAACAGAGCAAGCCGAGGACGAATTTCTATCAAAAAGGGGAGAATGATGAGATTATAAGGATCTTTGAGCCACCGAGTGATTGCATTCAAATATCTCTGTGGCCTTCATATTTTCATGTAGGTTGCAGGGCATGGTGAAGTCTAGGTCTCATAATGAACTTGAGTCGAGGACGGCTCCAAAACAAGAAAGAGAGGATGATTAGGACATCACTCCTTTAAATACACATAACACTCCTCAAATTAGTATTGACAGAACTCATGCACGACAGTTGAAATTAGAGGTGAGCTCGTTTCTAAACACGTCTTTCTTTCTTTGAGAATAAATTGCTACCTAATGACTTTATCATGATTAGGAACATTAGAGAGAGTCAAGGGAAGCATGAATAAAGATTTGGAGATGCTCAAGATTAGCAAGGCACGTTCAACCCCGGAGTACATCCAATCCAACTCGGGTTTGAGTCCGAGTCAGGCTCCTGGAGCAGGCTGCACTAAAACGGGTGCCCCGGTGGCATATGAGCTCTGTTTTGGACGTTCTAGATATGGATGGAAAGCTAAAGAGATAAGCTTTCCAATGGATCTAATCCCATGCAAAAATTCTTTTTATACCTATGAGAATCGCTGAAATAATATGACATATAGAATCTATCAAGGTGCTATGGCACCATCTTTTGGCTCTTGGGCTGTGTATCTTTTCTAGGCCCATTAGTTTAGGGTTTTCCCTAAAGACGTCCTAACCTCTATATAAATAGTAGCTGTCATCTTTAGGGATAGGGTTTCTGCTTAGTTTAATCTGTTATCAAACAGTTTTGCCGTTTGACGGTTTGTTGGATTCCAAATTTGTGAGTTTAATTTAGATTTTGCAATTGAGTTGCGTTGTTCCTTGTTCTTGCTTGTGTTCTTCGCAGGCTAAGATTAGCCTTCTTGGTGAGGTCAATCGTGTGTGCACGATTGATAACCAAAGGAGAAGTGGTGCTACGATTCGGAGTTCGAATCATGTTGATTTGAGACCAGATCGATTGTGTGTCGCATCTTCACCAAATCAAGAGTTACCACGACCTGACAGAAGATCGAAAACCACGTACACATCAGATCAAGTCATTTATCTTTGGTCACATGAGTATTAGGGTGTTTGGATCCTCTTGGAGTCCCTAATGGTGCTAAAGTGACAGAGGATAAGTTGAGGAAGCTAGAGAAGAAAGTTGAAAATAAGATGGAAGTGAAGAATTCAAGTTTCAGCTTTGGAATGGGTCGCCGAACAGTCCTTTGATATCACCAAATGATCATGTGACTATAGAAATTAGCATTTCTGGAGAAGGGAAAACCGGTTGTTCCAATGGATAAAATGGTCACTGGGCAGCACGTGAGGTCACCTAATTGTTCGACGACCATGAAGAATGTGAATTTCTTGAGAAGAAAAATTGGTTTGAAGAAATGGTTACTGGACAGTCTGATGACTGAAAGCTGTAGGTTTCAAAGAATGATGCAATTGTCAACATCGATGAAGGAGTTAGTCACCAGTCAGTCCAGTGATTAGAAGAAGACGAAGTCCAGAGAAGATGTTCTTAGAGCTTGAGATGAAGGGTTCATCGAACAATTCGGTGGTCAAAGTCACCGAATAGTCCGGTGACTGAAAAAGCAAATATCTTTTTGATGACGGCTATAAATAGCTATTCTGGAGTTGGTAGACCACATATATCCGTGAGATAGCCTAAGAGAAGGTGTCCAACAACTAGAAGAATCGAGGGAACATATTGTGAGATCCATGGGCCATCAAGGAGAGCACAAGAGAAAGATTGCAAGATCTATAGTGCTTAAGGGGGACTAACTAGAGCTTGAGAGGAGTGGTAAGGCTTATTTCTCTTGGTATATGGCAGCCTAGACTAGTTAGGAGTTGGTTATGGAGCTTCTGTGATGATTGGGAAAGTTATCACAAGTTTATGAGCGGTTTTGGGTCCTTAGCTTGAAAGAAACACCAAAAGTGAGCATCGGAGTCTTAGAGGCTTGCTCTTGTGAGTGAAAGGAACACCAAGAGTGAAGCGTATGATGAGATTATGAGGATATTTGAGCCACCAAGTGAACGCATTCAAATACCCCGTGGCCTCCACTTTTTCATGCATGTTGCCGGGTATGGTGGAGTCAGGGTCCTGACAATGAATTTGTGTCAAGGATGACTCCAAAATAAGAAGAGGAGGATGACGAGTACATAACATCTTTAGATACACACAGCACTCCTCAAGTTAGTATTGATGAAACTCATGCACGATAGTTGAAATTAGAGGTGAGCTCGTTTTTAAACACATGTTTCTTTTGAGAATAGATTGCTACCTAATGACGTTATTATGAATAGGAACAATGGAGACAAGAAAGGAAAATTGGAGAATAACTTGAATATGCACAAGACAAGGAAAGACGTTCAACTCCAAAAGGATTTTCAATCAAACTCAGGTTCGAGTCCTTATCAGATTCGAAGAGTAGCCTGCAAGTAGCCTGCACTAAAACATGCATGAAAAGGTGAAGGCCACAGAGGTATTTGAATGCAATTATTTGGTGGCTCAAAGATCCTCATAATCTCATCAACGTACCCTAAGGAGCACCATTTCGGGAAGGGCGGGAGGGACTGCGACTCCAACAGGACTAGTCCAACAAAGAGTAGTGGAAGGCTATCACGCTATTGTGTCATGTTTGATTGCCTTTGTATCTTAACTTGCATGTGGTGGAGTTGTTTGATGCCTTGCTTACCTTGTAGCTAGTTTACCTTGTTTGCTATGCTTCATCATCCATCCCCTAGCCCCCAGCCTCGTCTTTTGTTTATCTCTCTAGACTAGGTTGTTGTTCTTGTTTAGCTTTAGCCTAGTTCTAGTGTTCTTTATAGATAGCCTCAAGCATATTAGGTTGTTATTGGCGTGTTATCACTAGTTATCTAGGAATTGACTGCTGTCTCCTTATTTGCTAGAAAGTAGTAGAGAAGTTAAAATTAGTGAGTGTCCGATTCAACCTCCACTTCTTGGTCACTAAGATCCTTATAACTTCAGGCGTGGATGATGGCTGGGGCCATGATGGTAGTGGATTGGTCGGCCATGTCAGGTGCCATAATTTATTGGTTGTTTCCTTTAAGGCCATGTCAGGTGCCACCGTTGCTGAGGAGGAGCAACTGAGGTAACTGCAGTTTGTGCATCAGGCAGTGACGCAGGCGCTGGTGCTAGTGACCGAGGCATACACGTAAGCCAAGCAGGGCGTTGGACCGTTCTGCCAACATTGACCATTTCTATACCTGGCCAAGTAGGCCGAATCAATTGGGCTGATACAAGGCCGACCATTTTGGCTCGATACGAGCATGACCCAGCGCAATGGCTAGCTGAGCCGGGCCGTCCCAAAGTATGACACGGATCACGCCTGGGCCTAGGGGCATGCCTATTGGATCAGCCCGAGCAAGACCCATTTAGGGCATTCCAACTAGGCATGAAGCCTGACAAGTGTAGCCAGTCATGCTTGGCACGATGCGGCCTGGTCGGCCCATGAGACCCTTTATTTAATGTTAAATACGTGTCATTTGACCTATTTATGTTTAAAATTTATGATTTTAAATATTATATCATTTATTTACTATAATTTCTCAACAAATATGAAGTTTATGTTTCTTCTGGGCTTAGGGCCGGGGCCAGGCCGGCACGGCTATGTGGAAAGAACTGGGCCATGCTTGGGCTTGGGCAGATGGCCTGTGGGTCGGCATGGCACAATCCCATCAATTAGTTGGGCCGCTCTGGAGCTAGGAGATCTTGGCTGGACCTGGCACGTTGGCCAGCTATTACCATGTTGAAGGAACCTTCAAGGCCGTAATTTCCACAACCACTTCTCATCCTGCTTAATCTCCTCAAGTTACTCAGCCACAAGGTTTATGACTAGTTGATTTATCAATATAATTCTAAAATTCCCAGTGATCTCAATTCCATGATGTCCCCCCACTTAACCTTGCACTTTTGAGTATGCAATAATTTGTGAAATTTAGATGTTTCAGTGGTTATTGAATCCTGATTAACTGTTAGTTGATACATGTATCTTTCCAAGCAAATTAAGATTCGCTAGTGACACAGAAAACTACTGCATACTGGTAGGAAGCTCCTGATGGTGTCTTACATTATATGTACTGACAGTTTGTATATTATTGTGCTCTTAATGACTAATACAAACTATACATCAGATTTTGTCCTAAGGCTTCTGGTTGAACCTGTTTATTGGACCTTGCTATTGGTGAGTCTGTTGAGGATCTGGATTGCTGTGTTCCTCTGATGGTGGAGGACATGTGATCAGCACATAGACCAGTATAGCCTACTTCCAGCTTGTTCCATGCTTTATTATCGGTGTCCTTCCATGATGAGCTGTCAGCTTTATATGGATGAGATGGCTGAATCCAGTCAGTGTTAGAGTATAATTGCTAGTTTATGATTATTATCTCAGTCTACCATATGTATCGTGGTTGCCTACCATATATATTATGATACGCTGCTATATGTATCCCGAGGGAGCCTTGCCCCCTAAGTGATTACTCTATTTAAGCCGGTCCATGAGGCTCAATCAATACATTCACTCACAGTTATACCTCTCTCTCTCATTTTCTCACATGGTATAGAGCCAAATATCAATCTTATTCCGCTGCACACCCTCCCAACCCTAGCGCATCTGCATTGCACGCCCCTGGGGAGGTCCATCTTGATGGTCTCCACCGGGGACAGCACCACTGTTTAGGTGGCAGATCCTATTGATCCGGTCACCATTGTCGTCATCGTCCCGATCGGGTCATCGTGCTGCTACCCATTCTGGATATTCTTGTCCATCCCACACCGTCGTGGTGGCGACTAGGCTAGGTCGCGCCCTGTCCCTGAGCCGCCATGGTGGCAGCTGGATTAGGACGCTCTCCATATGTTGGCATCGGATCCGAAGGTGGCTCCCGCTGCTGCTGATTTGCTTTTTATTTCTCTGATTTTTACTCGATCACTGATCAAGGTTGTGTCACCCACCACCCGTCGACTCTGCACGCCTCTACGTCGACAACATCACCGGCCACTTCTCTTCGACGTCCATATGGCCTGTCTTGACATGCAGCGCATATAGGGGGCCCTCGCATGACGCTGTTCAGCACCTTCACCACATGGTCCACACGCCGGTCATCCCCGACTCCTTCCATCGCTTCACAACTGCACCCTCAATCTGATCAGCAGCTTAATGCAGCGCCTGACGTGTGCACTATTGGGATGGTTGACTTGAGAGTGCGTCCACCGCCGCCAACTATGATGGCCGCGGCTGCGTCGCCTTGTAGTGATGCAGCGACACGCTGGTGATCTTCGTCGCTGCATATTCATTGCTGGCATGGTCTTCATCGAGCCGTTCTTCCCAAACCTGTGGGCGCCCTGAGTCACAACATGGGGCCGTGCCGTCTACCAGCAGGCACCCCAACTCCCGACTCGGGGGACTGCCCCGCTGACCTTAAGGACCACCGTCGCGCTTCTTCAGGCTACCTGCACACCATCCTCGGCTGCCGGTTCCGCCACATCTTCATCTTTGTCCACCACGACCACATCGCCAGATTTGTAGTCTCTATCTCAACCCTTCTTCGTCCACTCTGGCAACGGCGGGCTGCACCGGCACTCTCCTCTTCCTTACTCTGCACACCGTGACTGCTTTGGAGGTCTACTTTGCTGATCTCATTCAACATTGGAGTTGTGTTCGTGATGGTCCCTGCCTTTGTACGCTTGATACTAGCAACACCGGTGCGTGCCTTCGTCTCCGACGCATTTTCTGGTCTGGCAAACCCAAAGCACACTTCGTTCATGTCTCGATCAGCTTTGAGTAATCCTGCTAGAATTTCTGCAGGGTATGTCTCGTTTTTGCAACTGAATGGTTAGAATCCAGCAATTATACAAATGATATTTTGGGTTAGCCAATGGAATTTTAATTGTGTAGCTAGGATAGCAAAACACAAGATCATCATCTAGACCACACCTCAAGGTATGGCCTTGAATAAATAATCTTAATTAATATAAATACAAGGCTCAGAAATGTAAGCAAGTTGCAAATTTGCTAAAGCCCCTACCATATCAGAAATATGAGTGGTTAATGAAGTGCATTCTATGAGTTCTCTCGATCTGAAATTTTCTAACCATTGTTTTATTATAGTTTTCATAGGTGAGATTTTGATTCTATGGATCATACGAAACATGATTCTCTCTCATCAACAAGAAAAATGATGTACTCTTCCCCAGGAAAGAATCATCAGAGCAAGCCATTTGTGTACAAATGAAGAGTGGATTGTGTATGTCAATTGGTATGTGCCTGAATAGAAATGATATGGTGTTCAATAACAAGATTTCAAACTCTTACTTGCAAGAGATTTTCCAGGTGACCTACTGGATAAGATGGGATTCTTGCTATGTAAAAAAAATGATAGAACAAATTTGAGCCTAGGTTGCAGGCTACGGAAAACAGTGATCATGGAGTTGTTTGCTAAGTTTGGTTGGAGGTTCCGGAATAGAATTGAAAGTTAGTCTTGGTTATTTTCTATGTATCTATTTTAGCTAGTTTTGTCGTGTTTAATTTCAGTGTGTTCTCTTGAGCCTAAGAGCTTTTTTGTATTAAACGGCTTTTTGCACTCTCTTGGGGGTGTAGAGGCCGGAACCTTTGTTCCTTCCTATTTCATTCCAAAGTTGTTGTCACACCCGGTTTTAAGACTAAAACCAAGTGACCATTTATGTGTGCCTAAGAATCAAGTTTCACACATAAAGTGATTTTTTTGATGGTAAAATAGAATAATGTCACGATTAAAGAGAAAATAAGCTATTACTGAATGCAGCGGAAAAGTAGACTAAGCGTAGCGTGGCTACCACAGGCAGTCGACCGGAGAGACAACACGCCTAGACTTCAGCTCTTAAATCTTCAACATCTTTCCAAACTTCTCCTACTGAGCAGCATTTATAAAGGCAAGGTTGAGTATATGATGTACTCAGCAAGTGTGGAAAAAGATGATATGTGGTAACAAACAAGGCAAAGGCAAATGTAGGGTTCTTTTGCAAAAAAGCTCACAATAGAGACACACTTTCTATTAAGCACCTATTTACTAAGTGATAGACATTGAACACCTATAAACCAACATACCTACAGAACCAACATATGAACCAATCACAGTTTTCCACTGTGATCACCAAACCATACCCAATCCCACTAATCATGTGAGAGCCATGCAATGCTCGTAACTGTAAGCACGGCTGTCATGACAGTTTTAACTTTGCAGAGGTTGTACACACTCCTCACAAAAAGTGATTTAATCTCTTGTTTCCAGCTGGACTAAAGAATCTCCATTCCACCTGTGCCAGCTCCGCACTCGCACACTTCCTTTAGTGTGAAGGCCAGGAGATCACTTCAAAGCTTTTTCATGGTTTCCTCCAGCTTGTATATGCCCACTAAGGTTTCATCCATCAGGAAGTAATTGTAACCTGAGAAGCCACCTCTTGTGCCAAATGGTTCCAGAAAATAACCCTCCTTTCCTCACACATCTTGCTCCAGGCAGTTCCCGACGTAACCCGCTTTCCCCGCTCCACCAGCTGGCAAGCACAAAACTGGTCTCCACCACTTACTATGCCAGGCTGCACCCATACTTGGCTCATGGTTGTACAGTTGCACATGGGTCGTCGCTTCATGAACCAATCCTCATATTTGGAAAGATAACATACCAATGGACAGTGCTAGTAACCCCGAACACAGCCTTACACTAACCATATCACCCAAATCACTTATCTCTATGTTGCTTATTAAAGAACCCTTTAATTCTCGTGAAGCAAGTATGATAATAAGTCAAAGTTAATATCACCCATCCCGACAACAGCAAGCTAAGCATAGGATCTACCCAACAAAAAGTTAAACTAGGGCGATAAGGCATAATAAAGAAATACTAGGGCGATAGGATCTCTACGTATTGTGGATCCCAAGCAAATTCGTCTAAGCGCGCAGGTAAAACAAAAAGGAACACAATTCAATAACAAACATGCACAAAATAGAAGAGAACAATAGGATGATGTCATGAATGCATAGATTATTTTGCTACGGTCATTTTGGTGCAAGAATCGCTTAAATCAGAGTTACAGTTGAAAAGTTATGATGTTTATAAGGTTTCAAGGACTAAATCGTAATTAAAAATAAATTTTGAAGACTTAGGTGCAATTAGCACAGTAGGATATATTAATTTATAAAATTTTGGATTTTAAAATGGATTTATTAATTGATAGAGATTAATTTTATAATTTACTAAAGTTATAAGGGTTTTATTGTAAAAAGGGTATTATTATTATTATTATTATTATTATTATTATTATTATTATTATTATATTTTATTATCAGCAATATAAATAATATTATGGTTATATTATACTATTAATACTATTAAGATTATCATTAATAATGGTGTTATTATATTTATTGTCATTATGATTATCATTATTATTATTATTGCTATTTATGGGGTTAATCTGTAATTAAATTAAACTTTGAGGGCCTAATTGTATTTTCTTGAATTAATTAAGGACTAAAAATTACTTACAAAAAAATTGAGGACCTAAAAGTAATTACAGAAAAGTTCAGGTGCTAAAGTGTAAATTGTCATGAGGCAGGGAGTGGTCTGTAATTAAATAAATGTATAGGGGCTTTTCTGTAAAAGTAATTTAATTATTATTATTAATTATTAAATAGTTATTAGAATTGTTTTTAGATTAATAATATTATTAATTATTATATTTAGTATTAATATTATAATTAACATATTAATCTGAAATTAATTTTCTTTTATTTCTAATGTACTTTACTTAATCGGATATGTCAGCATGACATCATGCTGATGCAATAAGGGCTTCATTTATTTTTATTCAAAAATCGGGATCGATCTCGGCCCTTAATTTTGAAAGGGATGTATTGGATTGAGTAGTACACCTGGCACGATCTGGATCTTTGGATTGGAATCTAACGGTTAGGACTTAATGGATCTAACGAAGGGGCGCGATCTAATCTCAGCCACTGATTTCGGATCCAAGGGCCAAGGGGGTGGGGTGGCCGATCGGGTGGCAGCCAGAGGCCAGCGCGATGGCGACGATGGCTGGAGCTCGCTGAAGTTGGCCAATCCGACGCTCCGGAAATTGGATCTCAACGGGAAAAGGCTCAAGATGAAGAGGAGCTCACGGAAAACTGACCAAGGGAGTCGGTAGGGGTTGAAGATGGCTGGAGGTCGGGTCTCGGCGGCTGGGGTGGCAGAGCGGACTTCAACAGTGACGTGGACATCGTCTAGGCATCGGAGTTCGGCAGCGCGTGGCTGGGATGGGGCGGTGGGGTGCAGGGAGGCCTGACAAGGAGTCATTGGGGTCCGGAGCTGCTCCATATGGCGGCGCGTCTTGGGCCATGGCGGCTAGGGTTTGGGGAGCTCGAGGATGAGAGAAGGTGCGATGGGATGGTGACTTATAAAGGGAGGGAGGCACGGTTCACTCGGGGAGTTGGGGAAGAGATCAGGATGTGGCGCGGCGGCAACGGAGGCCGCTGCAGAGTGGGCGGCACGGTTTTATGGGGGTGGCCATTGTTAGGGGTGCCTGGGGCTTGGGCTTTACGGGTGGGGGCCACCGATTGGTGAGAGAAGGGAACGGCTAGGCCTATTGGGCTGGGAAGGGGAGAAGGCGCTGGGCTGCGCGGGTGAGAAAGGAGGGGGAAAGAGAGGGATGACGCCCAAGGGTCTGGTTTTCATTTTTTTGTTATTTCTTTTCTATTTCACTTTTCATTATTTTGTTATTGTTTTTATCAGATTACTTTAAAATTTCAATGGAGGTAATTTATTTAAAATATTGTTGAGATGAATGTATTTTACTTTATTTGAAACATTTAAAATAGAAACATGTTTTAAGATATCTTTTTCTAGAATCCAAAAATTGGGAAAACACCTTTTCTTTGCTTTCTTTTTTTTTCATTTCTATCTTTGATTATAATTTCTTTTATCCAATTATTTATAAAACAACCAAAGAATTCATTGAAAGTATTTGAGATAAATTCATTTCATGAGTTATTTGAAAATTAAACCAAATTTCATAATAAAAATCATATTTTTTAAGACATCTTTTCAATAATCAAATTTTGGACAAACACCTCTTATTTTTTCAATTAAAATAAACTTGGTTTTAAAATAAATACAAAATCATTTATTAAATTATGTTAATTTTAAACAAAATATTAAAACTTTATTTTCAAGGAAATTTTGAATACTTTTAAAATTAAAAAAATTAAATAAATAGATAAAATCCTTTAAATAATTAAAAATTTTACTTTTTATAATTGAAAAGATTCACATCATCAAATTAGAAAATTTGGGGTGTGACAGTTGTTTCTTATGAAAATTAGGCGTAGCAAGTTCTAGATCAAGGGTTGCTTAATCCCTCCATGGCAGGAAGTATTCTTTCTGGAAAAGTAAAAAAAAGTGATACCCTGCCAACCCTCAACAAGACTGCACAAGAATTGGAAGGATAGAAGGTGTGAGTCAAAATGTTTCCAACCTAGCATGCCAAATTTTTATGAATTCAACATCCATGCCCGTTTTGTAGGTAGCTCTGGAGCATATGTCTGTGTGATAATAAATTGGTCCTCGATCATGTTGTCTTGTTGCTCGTGTTCATTGATGAGGTCTAGGTCGGTGTGGATGAGGAATGCATTGATGTTGATGTTGGTGTCCTCTTCCATTGCTTCGAGTAATGAAGATGATGGGCAATCTTCTCTTAATCAAAAGTAGTAAGTATGAACCTTACTAATAACAAAGATGCCTTTGTTTGGGACCTGCACAATAGCGGTATATTTCCAGTTAGATCCACATATAAAGAGATGTTGCAATATGGTATAGTTCCTCACAAATATCCAATTTGCAAAATTAAGGTTCCGCTGAAAATTAAGATTTTTTCTGTGGTATCTTAAGAGAGGTGTCACGCTAACGGAAGTTTATCTTGCGAAAAAGAATTGCGATGGTAGTCTCAAATGTTGTTGTAGTTCTTTAGAAATTATTCGAAACTTGTTTTTTGATTGCCATTATGCACGGTTTATTTGGATCACAGTTCACATCACATTTGGAATTAAACCATGAGCTAATATATCAAATCTGCTTGGTTCTTGGTTAATGGCTTTCGAACTAAGTGTTACCAAGCCATCGTCGCCGGGTAACAATGAGATGAATTCGCCGTATTACGAACAGCGGAACGACCGATTTACTCAACAAACCGGCAAAGAAAAGGAAACAAATGAAGCAAACGAAAATAGGTTGAAATAATGAATGGAATAATAGTTCTGGTTTTTCTCACGTCCTCCCTATCCTATTTATATAGAACTATTAAATCTCTAAGAAACAGATTTTAAACTAACTTCAACAACTCTCCACAGACCTAACTACTGATCCTATTTCTCAGCTCCATGTGATCCTTCTTTGCCAAACGGATCTAACTACTAATCCTATTTTTCAGCTCCACATGACTATCTCTCCTCCTGAATCTTTATCCCTCAACCATGCACATATCTTTTCTCTTGGCAAATAGCGTGTTAGACTCCAGGTTTCATGGGCGTGGCATCTTGCATGCTGTTGTGCGTTATCTTCCAGGCTGCACCCACTCACCATTTTCTGCAACTAAACACACGAATAACCAGAATTTAATTAGAATATATGCAACTAATCCGGCTGCTTCACTAACCAACTAAAAAAAAAAGCCGAATCAGCTCATAATGCCAATTTCCACTATTAACACATGCCCCCCTGTTTTTCTAGCAAAGGATTGCTGAAAAACATTGATCTATTTATCGGCTATCACTGATTAATAATGGCTATCAAACTATGCTCACAGCCGAATATCACAACCGTTATTGTCTTTACATTTCTTGCCATATAGTAGGATAATATTTTTTCAAATATTTTCCATTTAGAGCTTTGGCCAGTCTTCGTCCCTGCAAATCTTCAACAAAATAAGAGTTCACAGGGACAATTCCCTTTACCTTGAAAGGCCCCTCCCAACTCGGCGACCATTTTCCAAACGTATTATCTCTAGAACCTAGGGGCAAAATAGTTTTCCAAACTAAATCCCCAACCTGAAATGTTTTTTCCCTAACCTTTTTATTATAAGCTTTTGCCACCCTCAATTTTTCTTTTTCTATTTCTCTCAAAGCTCGTAATCGGCTTTTCGGGATTTCATCTATTTTATTGATCATTAACTCATTGTAATCCACAGCCGATAGTCTATCTTGATGAGCCACTCTATAAGCTTGCAGATTTATCTCGATGGGAAGCACTGCCTGTTGTCCATAAACTAATTTGAAAGGGGTTACCTTAGTAGCTCCATGTTGAGATACTCTATGAGCCCACAATGCTTCTGAGAGTACTTCATGCCATCTTTTTGTGACACCCAAAATTTCAACCCTTTTCAAATATTAAAATTTTAAAATTTAAATGCATTTCACAATTTAGACTAGATTGAAAATTCTTTTAAAAATAAATTTGCTAGGAGTGCATAGCATTTCATATCATTGCATATAATTGAAATAATTAATGGAATGAATAAATAGTAATCAACAAGCTTAAGAATTAAAGAAGAGAAGTAAGAGAAATAGAAGAAAGAAATAAAAAGAAAGAAGAAAACCCTCCTTTGGGCCGCCTCTCCCTCACTCCCCAGCCGGCCCACGCTCTCGCGCGCAGCCCCGCTCGCCGGCCCACTCCCCTTTCTCTCTCCCGCGCCGGCCCAGCCCAGCACCCCCCATCGCCCTCTCTTCCTCCCAGCCGCACCGCGCGCCACCGC